>SKCR01003843.1:0-36383 GCA_019454045.1 Zanthoxylum bungeanum | reverse complement strand
AATTATAATTTCTACAATCTTTAGTGATGTAGTATGTACAAATTTAGATTCGTATAATAAATTATGGATTCGAGTATGAAATATTATCCGTATGGATTTTTACATGTCCGAATCGTAAAGAAAATCCGGATTTGTATTTTTCATTTTCAAATTATTTAATTTTAAATACTAAAATAAAATAATATCTCTAACTAAACAATAACAATTTAATATCTAAGACATATTATAATTTAAAATTCATACAAAATAATCTAATCTAAGTATAAAATCATAAATAAATTAATTTTCCTATTTAAGTAACCCGAAACATTTGATCTTTTTTTTTTAAGTTATGTAATTTTTTTTTATAAAAAAAAAAAAGTGTTTAGTAACAAAATGGGTGGTTTGTTTCTTTTACTTTATTAATTTGAATTTATTTACATTAATTTAAAAACTTAAAATAAAAATAAAATAAAAGAGTTTGAACTTAAATTTTTAAAAACTTAGTTTGCTATATATCCTCTTAGGATGAGAGGAATCAAAGCTCACGTTATTTGATTACATTTTTTAGATAGTTTCTCATTATAATTATTTACTCATCATCATTATATGCGCGTGTTGTTGACCCTTCAGCTCCCATTCCGCTTGCACTTACAAATGCATTGTCGAACAAGTCTTCAAAGTCATCAAATGCATATTCTTGTTGTCTCAAATCAGCTTGGATCCAATTAATCATCCACACATATTGTTGGTTACTTCTAAAGTGCTTGTATGTAATGAAGATCGTCTCACTTTCAAAATATTACCTCTTAAGGTGAAGGCTTGTTCAACCGCAACGATGAAAACAGGTGCTTGGCAGCACCTTCTTTACCAATAATAAAAACATGATAGATATTTGATAAGCGTTTATTTTCGGAAAAAAAATATATAATGAGCGTTTCTAATTTTGTAGTTGTAGCTTTTAGTGATATAAATGAATAAAAAAGTGAATTTTTTTCAAATTTGTATAATTAATATAATTGTGAAATTCTTTTTTTTTTTATTTTGTAAAATAAAAATAATTGTGATAGCTGGAAGAGATGAAAAATTTTATTATGTAATATTAGAACCACACATCACTCATATAAAAAACATGATATATAATTTATCACCCTCGTTAATAATAATAAAATAAATAAATAATTTTTTATATTTAATATAATTTTACATATTATATATTCACTCATATGATACCAAGAAACAGTCGTCAGATTGACAGATTAGATAAGGGAAATAAGAAAGACTTGGTATTGCCAAGTCTACGTTAGTCTCTAAGCTTTCCCCAATAATTGATGCTTGAGTTGGTTTCTATTGTTAATAAATTATATCGTCATTCTAAAAGGAAAAGGCTAAAAGAAAAAACTCAATAACAAGCATTTTCTTTCTTCAAGTCAACACCCAGGTAACTGCAATCAATCAGTTTTCAGTTGATCTTTCTATAAGCTTATCAGAATTATCTTTGGTTGTCACATATCCTTGTTTCTTATATTTACTTTTAGTTATGATCTGCTGCTGATCAAACGTTTTATTCACATCTAGACAAGTCAAGAATATAGGGAAAAAAATTTGTTCTAACACAGAGCAACAAGAAACCAGAAGGGGAAAAAAATACTCAACAAATCTGCCCATCAATCTGTTTTCTTGATTCTGTTTCTGATATTTTCTTGTAGTTATGATCTGCTTTATTAACATTAGTCAAAAACCACATTTATATTAATTTTATAGTCTATTTTTCCTTCATTCTGTTTCTATTGTTGGCCGTTGACTGGCTTTACATTGTTCATTTTTCATGAAAATTCAGAAGAAACAGGGCAATGGCAGCAGAAGTGGCTCTTGCTGTTTTTCCTGTATTGTAGAAGCTGCAAAGTATTTGTTCAAGAAGATTCAACAGGAGACATCTTATGTTTTCAAGTACCAGAGCTACATAGATGGCTTAAAGAACCAAGTGGAGGAGTTGGGATATAAAAGAGAAAGGGTGGAGCAACCTGTTAACCATGCCAAACAACAAGGGGATGAGATTTATGAGGATGTAACAGTCTGGCTAAACAGTTTTGATGACTTTACTGAAAAAGTTGTAAAACCCGTCAATAGCTATGAAGATGAAGCCAAGAAGGGTTGTTTCAAAGGTCGTGTCCGAATTTGTTCAAGCGTTACAGTCTCAGCAAGAAAGCGGAGAAGGCAGCAAAAGAAGGTGCCGATCTCTTGGCCAGAGGCAACTTCCCTATTGTGTCCTACCGTCCTGTAGCTCGAGACCTGGAGAGGAAAGTGAAGCAGCTTGAATTTTTAAGACAAAGGGTGGAAAAAGATGTTGAGCATGCTGAAAGACAAGGGGAACAGATATTTGAAGCTGTTAAGGATTGGTGATTCGAGTGAAAGACTTCAGTGACAAAGCAGTCAACGCATCAGAAGAAAGTCGACAGTCTCTTGAGAGAAGGCAACTTCACTAAAGTTCCTACCTTCCTGCTCCAGACAGGACAAAACTCAAGAACGTCAAAGATTATGAGCAATTTGATTCAAGAATGAAAGTTTTTCAGAAAGTTATGGAGGCATTGAAGGATAACAAGTTCAACATAATTGGGGTCTACGGTATGGGTGGCGTTGGTAAAACCACGCTAGTCAAACAGTTGCCAAGCAAGTGGTGGAAGATAAGTTGTTTGATGAGGTAGTTATGGCTGAGGTAACACAGACCCCAGATCATATGGCAATTCAAAACAAATTTGCTTATGATTTAGGCATGAAATTGGATATGAATGAAAATGTACATGACAGAGCTGAACGTCTCCGTAAAAGATTGAAGAAAGAAAAGAGGGTTCTCATAGTATTAGACAATATTTGGAAAAAAATTGAGTTTGAGGAAGTTGGAATTCCTTTTGAGAATGATGAGAAAGAAAGACGGTGCACAATAATATTGACGTCTAGAGACAAGATTTATTGAGCAATCAAATGAATTCTCGGAGAATTTCTCGATTGAAATTTTATCTAAGAATGAAGCATGGCAGTTGTTTGAGAAGATAGTAGGTGATTCAGCTAAACGATCTGATTTTCATCCTATAGCAGATGAGATTGTTGAAAGATGCGGAGGTTTGCCTGTCGCGCTGAGTACAGTTGCAAACGCACTTAAAATAAGGGGCTTGCAATTTGGAAGGATGCGTTGAAAACAGTTAAAAAGTTCCAACGAGAGAGAAATTCCTGAAATGGATGGACAAATGTGTACTGTTCCATAGAGTTGAGTTACAACTTTTTGGAAAGTAAGGAAGCAAAATATCTGTTCTTCTCTGTGGTATCCTATAATGTCATTGCTTAATAAGACATGCTATGGGTTTGGTTTGTTTAAAAATGTTTACACCATTGGAAGAAGGAAGGAATAGAGTGCATAGATTGATCGACACTTCAAAACCCTCATGCTTATTGTTGGATGGTGATGTTGAAGATGAAGTTAAAATGCATGACATCATTCATGTTGTTGCTGTTTTGATTGCGGCAGAAGAGAAACAGTTGGAATGTCCCCAACTCAAGTATTGTTATTTACAAAGGGTGATAGCTCGGACCAATCTTCCAGATCTCTTTGTTGAGAGGGATGATGGAATGAAACAGAAATCCAGGTTTTACATTTGGATGACATTACGTTGTGTCCTTCATTACCTTCATCACTTGGTTGCCTCATTAACCTTAAAACATTGTGTTTAGAGAAAATGCGAGCTAGAAGATATTGCAATAGTTGGTCAGCTAGAGAATTTAGAGATTCTCAGCTTTCGAGATTCAATATTCAGCAGTTGCCACTTGAATTGGACAATTGACAGGCTTACAGTTGCTAGATTTGAGCAATTGTAGGCGGCTTGAGGTGATAGCATCGAATGTCATATCAAGATTATTTCGATTAGAAGCCTATATATGGATAGCTTTACTGATTGGGAGGAGGTTGAAGGAGGCGGAAAATGCTACTTGTGAGTTGACGGGATTGGTCTTAAGTTAACTACTTTGGAGATACGTATTCCGGATGCTGAAATTATACCGCAGGATTTGGTGTCTGTAGAGTTGGAAAGATATAGGATACGTATAGGAGATACGGATGACTCATATGATGAATGTAAATCATCAAGATTGATGGTATTTAGTGGGCCAGAAGAAAGCATTCTTTTAGGGATTCACAAGATGAAAATACAGCTAAAGAGAACTGAACATCTCTTTTTAAGTGAGTTGGAGGGCTTACATAATGTCGTTCACGAACTAGATGACAATGAAGGATTTCCATTATTGAAGCATCTTTATATAGAAGAATGTTCTGAGATTTTACATATTGTCAGTTTCATAGGACTCGCTCATTACCAAGTATTTCCCTTGCTAGAGTCACTATTTCTTGATGATTTGATCAAGTTGGAGAAAATATGTCAAGGCCAACTCAAAGACGATCAATCTTTCAGGAACTTAAAGAATATAAAAGTTGAAAATTGTGGCAAACTGAAGCATCTCTTCTTATGTCCATGACCAAAAACCTTTTGTTTCTTCAAAAGGTAGAAGTGAGCGATTGCACTAACTTGGAAACGATTTTTGGTAAGTGTTTGAAAGTAAAGTAATTGTGCGATTATTAATTATAGCTAATTATTTTGGAAAAAAAAAAACTACTTATTGACAGAGGTTAAATACTATTTTGGTTTATAGGACTCGATATGGAGAAAAAGAAAACTAACTCGGGATTCAAAGAAATAATTGCAGAGGATGATCATCTTGAGAAGGTATTGAAATTTACACATACTGATAATTTTCTTTTTAAAATTATCATTGCTTAGTCTTAAAACATCAAAAGAATATCAGACACTAAAAATAATTTTGCCTTGCAGGTTTTTTTCCAAATTTGAAGAAATTGAAACTCATGGATCTTCCAAAATTAACAAGTTTTGCCGTGGGAATTAATTCAGTTGAATTTCCCTCTTTGCTAAAACTTGTGATTTTGTGTACTGGTTGCTAATTGAGAAGATTCATCTCCACGAACTCATACGAAGACAACACCCAATCTCTTTTTAATGAAAAGGTTTTTTTTTTTTTGTTTTTTTTTTTGGGTTTATATTATCTCTTTAATTCTTTATTCTGGCTATCTTCAAATTTACTTAATGATGATTATTAATTATGCTATTAATTAATCAATATGCTCTCCGTAAATCTTTATGATTTTTAGAAAGGTGCTTTTTTTTGGGGTTTCATGAAAAAGGTATTTTTTTTTTTTGGTTGTAATTTTATTTATTCAGATAGATTAATTCTCTTTTCCTTCTCTTCTCATCTTCAAACTTAATTAATATTTTTAATGTGAATATTGTACGTGGCGAAAACTATTTATATTTAAATTACACATATATTTTAATAAACAAAATTTATTCCCAACGAGCTCTTTAAACGCGTGGAAAGTTATAATCCTTTTCAAACACAAAACAACAACCAGTTCCCAATTAATTCAGTTGAATTCTCCTCTATTAGATTGATATTAATGGTTGTTCTAATTTGAGAAGATTCATCTCCACGAATTATCTGAAGACAACACTCAACCATTCTTTAATGAAAATGTTTTCTTTTCTTTCTTTTTTTTTATTAAGTTTATTACTATCTCTTTAATTTTTATCTCTTGTGATCTCAAATTAATAATGATGATTTTAATTACGCTATTAATTAATGCAATAATTAATTCAAAATGCTCTCCATAAATCTTTTTAAAAAAAAGTTTATGATTTTCAGAACAGAAATTAAGAGATTTCAGTCACTCATCAACATTTAACATTTAATATTAAAGCATATCTTGTTAATAATGAGGAAAATTCTTCTTCTACTCTTTCTTTATTCTAATGGTAAAATGGATTAATTATCTCAGTTTTAAAAAAAAAAGTGTTAATGTATTGTAGTAGACATTCATTGGGTTGTTATGTTCATATACAATGGTATGACTAATTTTGATTTATAATTTTTTTTAAGAAAATATAATTTTCTTATCCTTGTATCTTCTTATCTTCCAATTTAATTAGTGTCTCTAATTCGAAAATTATAATTAAGTTGTGAATTGATTGATGATAATTTAATTAATGCGTTGAATTTTTAACCTCAGGTTGGACTCCCAGTTTGGAGATATTTTTATTAGCGGATATGCAAACTTGGGAAAATATGGCAAACTTTGATTCTTTGAACAAGTTGAAAAAGTGACGATATATGGTTGTAATAAATTAACAAGTATTTTTCAACCAATGGGAATTGTTGTTGGATAATTATTTTATTTCAAATAATAGAACCATTTTTTTTTTATTTCAAAACAACAATTCCGTCAATAATTATCTATTTCAAGTATGGTTTAAATATAGATTCCATTATTAATTTTAGATCTGACCATATTCAATTGTTTAAACACGATTCAACAGCATACCATTTCATTTCATTTGCTTTTGATAAATCATAAAAAATTTGATGTTTAGAAATTAAGATAATCAGTCACTTAGTGTACTGTAAGTAGAAATTCATGAGTTTGATTTAAACTCGAACTCATTTACAATATTAAAGCATATCTTGTTAATAATGAGGAAAATTCTTCTTCTACTCTTTCTTAATTCTAATGGTAAAAAATGGATTTACATTATCTCAGTTTTAAAAAAAAAAAAGTGTTAATGTACTGTAGTAGACATTCATTGGTTTGTTATGTTCATATAACAATGGTATGACTTAAATTTTGCTTTATAATTTTTTTTCAGAATATTAATTTTCTTATCCTTGTATCTTCTTATCTTCCAATTTAATTAGTGTCTCTAATTCGAAAATTATAATTAAGTTGTGAATTGATTGATTGATTAATTTAATTAATTGCGTTGAATTTTTAACCTCAGGTTGGACTCCCAAGTTTGGAGGTATTTTCATTAGGGGATATGCACAACTTGGGACAAATATGGCAAACTTCTGATTCTTTGAACAAGTTGAAAAAGTTGACGATATCTGGTTGTAATAAATTAATAAGTATTTTTCAACCAATGGTAAGTTTGTTGGATAATTATTTTATTTCAAATAATAGAACCATTTTTTTTTATTTACAAACAACATTCCGTCAATAATTATCTATTTCAAGTATGGTTTAAATATAGACTTCCATTATAATTTTGAGATCTGACCATATTCAATCGTTCATACCATTTCATTTCAAATGCTTTTGATAAATCTAAAAAAAAATTAATGTTTAGAAATTAAGATAATCAGAAATTTAATGAGTTTGATTTAAACATACTATAATTTCATTAAATTTTGCAGGTTGCATTGCCTAATTTAATGAATCTGGATGTATCCTATTGTAATGGGCTGAGAAGTTTGATGAAATTGTCAACAGCTGAAAGTATGGTGAACCTTACAACAATGATAATAGAGGATTGTAAAAAGCTAGAAGAAATCATACAAGAGGAGCAAGTTGAAGAAGAAAAGGATCGTATGGTTTTCAGCAAATTACAAAATTTGGAACTTCATGATTTACCAAGTCTTACGTGCTTTTGTTTTGGGAAGCTATACACACTTGAATTCTCATCCTTGGACGAAGTCTATGTGAGTAGATGTCCAAATATGAAGACTTTTTCTCAAGGAGAAGTACGCACACCAAAATACATATCTCGTAGACTTGGAGTCGATAACAAGTATTATTGGGAAGGCAACCTAAATTCCACCATACAGAGAATGTTCAAAGAAATGGTAAGTGTTAATTGCACATGAATCTCCCTGCTTGTTAATTGATCTACTCTTGTTTCCCTTAGATCTCTGTTTAATCATCTAGCTGAAGGCCATCTGCAACAATTTATGTTCCTTCTTCTTGTTTCTGTTAAGAGCATGTGTCTATGAGGCACACTCTTTCAAAAGATATATAATTCGAAGATACATAAACACACATAACAATTAACATCATTATATGGCCATTATTCCATTACTCTTGTTCTTTATATATATATTGCTATAAAAAAAAAAAAAAAAAAGTTATCTGCCTATTTTTAAACTAATGCAATATATATATATATATATACACATACATATTTTTCAGGTTGGATTCAACAACATAGGTCATTTAGAACTCTCATTGTTTCCAAGTTTGAGGGAAATATGGCATGGCCAAGAACTGCCTATCAGCTTGTTCGACAATTTAACATACCTGGTGATGGATGACTGCATAGATATGTCGAGTGCTATTTCAATGCATCTTTTACGGTGCTTGAACAATTTGAAAACCCTGGAAATATGTAATTGTGATTCCTTGGAAGAGGTGTTTCACTTGGAAGAGCTAAATGATGATGAACATTTTTGGCCAATTTTTCGAACACTTGAGGTGCTCAAGCTCAGTAATCTTCCAAAACTCCAAAGATTCTGCAACTTCATCGGGAATATAATTGAACTGCATGCCTTGTATCATCTGAGGATTGAAAATTGCCCTAATATGGAAGCATTTATCTCTAATTCTGCATCCGTGCCTATGATAGCAAACAAAGAACCTCAACAAACGACCTCGGAGAACTTCCTTCTACTTGATATACAACCTTTTTTTGATAGAAATAAGGTAATAATTGTTATTGACTTCCCTCTTTATGGATCTTTGTAATTTCGCTAAACTGTATAAATCTAATTTATAGACTGTCTTTTTATCTGATTTGATGGTATTTATAAATACTATAATTAAGTAAATTTTCAATAGAATCATGATGTAAACTATAAATATGTAAGGATATATTTCTATGTTCCTAATCAATATTAGATTTAACCATATTTATCGTATGGTATAATAAATAATTGAATAGATGAGCCATTTTAATTCATTACTTTTGTTTGATTGCAGGTTTTGTTCCCTGCCTGACAGTGTTAAAGCTGTCTAGACTGCCAAAGCTGTTGCATCCGCGGAGTGCTATTTCAATGCATCTTTTACGGTGCTTGTAATTTGAAAAGTCTGGAAATATGTAATTGTGATTCCTTGGAAGAGGTGTTTCACTTGGAAGAGCTGCTGAATGCTGATGAATATTTTTGGTCAATTTTTCCAAACTTGAGAAGCTCAAGCTCATTAATCTTCCAAAACTCCAAAGATTCTGCAACTTCATTGGGAATATAATTGAACTGCATGCCTTGTTGTATCTAAGGATTGAAAATTGCCCTAATATGGAAGCATTTATCTCTAATTCTACATCTGCCTATGATAGCAAACAAAGAACCTCGAGAAATGACATCAGAGGAGAACGTCCTTCTACTTGATATACAACCTTTCTTTGATGAAAATAAGGTAATAATTGTTATTGACTTCCCTCTTTATGGATCTTTGTAATTTCACTAAACTTATATAAATCTAATTTATCGACCGTCTTTTTATCTGATTTGATTATTAATTAATGCTATAATTAAGTAATTTTTCAATAGGATCATGATGTAAACTATAAATATGTAAGGTTACATTTCTATTTTCCTAATCAATATTAGAATAGATGAGCCATTTTCATTCACTTTGGTTGATTTGCAGGTTTTGCTCCCCCGCCTGACAGTGTTAAAGCTGTCTAGACTGCCAAAGCTGTTGCATCTGTGGAGGAAAATTCTCAACCCAGGGAAGTTTTCAAAAGTTTAAAAACTCTTCAAATATCAGAATGCGATAAGTTAGAAAAAATCATACAAGAAGTTAGAAGAAGTGAGAAGAAGTGGAAGAAAGAGTGTATTGTTTTCATGAAACTGAAATATTTGGGACTTGATTGTTTGCCAAGCCTAACAAGCTTTGTTTGGGGAATTACACTATTGAATTTCCATCCTTGAAGCGAGTTGTGGTAAAAGAGTGTCCAAACATGAAGACATTTTCTCAGGGAGCCGTAGACACACCAAAGCTACATAAACTGCAAGTTAACAAGAAGAAGAAGAAGAAGAAGAAGAGAAAGAAGAAGAAGAAGAAGAAGACTATGATTTGTTTGGTATAAAGGGTTTTGGAAGTAGATGATGATGATGATGATGATGATGATGATGAGAGGCGTTGGGAAGGAGACCTTAATTCCACCATACAACAATTGTTCAAAGAAGTGGTACATATTTAATTGAATATGTTTTCAAAATTTCTCATATATACATCTGGATTGCGCTTGCCAAGTTTGAATTCTAAGTGCTATGTATATAATTGCACTTTCTCAGAATACGCCTAGTTGAACTGTAAAATGAGCTCATCCTCATCTGTATTCAAGCAACCACCGCAAAGCAAGGGTGGAATGGAGGGCCCTCCGTCGGTTTCAGTTTTTGGGTTTGTTTGTTGCATTCTATGCTTGTCAATAAGTGTGCTTGCAAAATACAATTTATTTATAATGAAGTGTTGAATTTGAACTTATGCAATTATTTATTTGGATTTTATGTCAGTTTCAACGGAATATTTCAGTACTAAATTTTATTTATTATACATTCCACATAGATATACAAAGATTTTAGAAAAATGATATAGACAAGATGAATTACATAGATTCAACCACTGATGCATTAAAATAATGTTACTTTAATAGCATATGTACTCCACAGATGCCATTAAAATAATGTTGCTTTAATGCGTTGCTTTAACGCTTCTGTGGTTGGATTTGTGTAATTCATCTGTGTTTCTATCATTTTCATAGATTTTGTGGTTGAATCTTTTTCTTTGTTGCCGCAATTTCAGTTTCTATAATCGCTTAGAGATACTAAAGCTATTATATGCAATTTTTAGGGAAACAAGCCATATTGATTCACCAAGGAGACTATCTGAGCCCTGAGGGTCAAATGTTTTATTCATTCAACAAGCTACATGAGAAATTTTATGCAAAATAAAATTAATCTAGGGAAATTAGCAAAACTAACCCAAAAAAGATACTCATTTGCCAAAATTAGCCACGAACCAAGCTTCCGGTAACACTAACAGACTCCCCTCACATCAACAAGCGTGTAGGAACCGATGAAACCAGAATCATAGCACTTGAGGTCGTGGATGCCACTGTTCACCTTGTATTCTTGCTTCGTATCCCATGAATCCAAACACCAATTGACAAAACCAGCTTGACTCCCTCAAAGTATGCTCCATAAACTTCAATTTGGTAGGTGGTTTGCCCGTGAATCGAAGGAACGAACTAATTCTAATATGGGTTGATCGTGCCCCTTTTCTCTCTTTCTCTCGCCATTTCTGACATTCTTGGGAGTAGCGTCAGCCACCCACCAATGAACAGTGGCCACACACTCCGGTCAGTGGTGGCTCAGCTGTCGATATGGATGGTTGGCAAGTCATGGCCTCTTTTCTCTCTCTTACATGCGTATGACTCTTGTGTATGTATTAGATCACTTTCTATAGGTGTTTGAATTTCTCTTCTAAAAGTGTCCAGTTTTGTTCGATTTTCCTCTTGTCGTTCGAACGTGAGACGAATACACGATTTTGAATGAGATATCAAACGTGATACACACGTGAGTTCTCTAGATGGTTATATTTGAACGCTCACTCGAACTCGCCACTAACGCAAATAAGTTCTCGTTCGAACCCTGGTACAAACCTGCCATAAACATGTACACAAGCCATGTTCGAACGCTACATAGAACGCATCATAAATGCAAAGCCTCTAGATGACTTCATTCAGACGTTCTAAAGAACGCTGCAAAAATGCGAATTTCAAAAAAAATTCCAAGACTCATATTGTTTTGAAATCTTAGTTACGATTCGGAATCCCTTTCAAAATATCCCAAAAACTTTGGGATATTACATTCAATGGTTAGTTTTGTTAGCGACATATTCTCAAGATGAATTTTTATGACGCAACACTAGAAGTCTTTAACGCATATTAGCAAGACATTACAAAAGATGTCGAAGCACATTAATGGTGAAGAGCGATGAATGTGAAGACTAGAAGCAAATCAAACAAAATCTTGCTAAGTCTTAGCTTAGGGATCTAATTGTAAAGTGAAATGTCTACTTAAATATCTAAACTCATAGGACACATGCACATTCATATAAATGTATTAGGGGTCACGTATAAAATATTTTAAACCTTAAAATCTTGCATTTGTATTGAGATATGCATATTGGTCTCATACCGATGGACCTGCTCTGTTTGCAAGCTCTCTAGAACCGGCACAGTCCATACCGATCACCATGTCGGTCTACATGAGGATTTCATAGCTTCTGGAACCAGCATACACCATAGCAATCCCATGCCGGTCTTCCATACCTGTGGGACACACAGCTACCTGGGCGACGCATGCTGTCCTAGGCTCAACGGCCTAGTTGGGAGTACGGAGTTGCCACGGGGGGTTAAACCGGAGAATAAGGAGTCGCCACCCGGTGTGAACCGGGACAAAAAGATTCGGCCGCACTCACCCCTCGCAAGGGAAAACCTTAAACCGTTGGGTTCGGAATGGTCCCTTATTTGTGTCACTTGTAATAAAAGGATTTATATAATAATTTAACCAGGCTTAAATAACATTTATTTCCAAAAATATCATGCTTCTAAATTCATATGCATACATCAACAAGTTCATCACAACATGCAACATCACATGGCAATCTCATGAACATATTTCAATCCTATGATACAAAAAGTTAAGAACAACCTAATCATGCTTAAATACAATCCCAAGAACACATAGAATGGATAAATGCAGGAATACAAATAATACAGTTGACTAAATAACACAACAAAGATCAATCAAGAGGCAATTATGCATGAATATGATAAGACAGACTCAGTTTAGTGTGTGCGCGTTCGTGTAGCGTTCGTAAATGCGTTCGAACGGTAAACAGAAGGTTAGCGTTCGTATGGCGTTTGATAACGCGTTCGAACGGAAATGAGGCAGAATACTTGCGTTCGTGTAGCGTTCGTAAACGCGTTCAAACGGTAAATAGAAGGTTCGCGTTCGTATGGCGTTTGATAACGCGTTCGAACGGAAATGAGGCAGAAGGCTCGCGTTCGTATGGCGTTTGATAACGCGTTCGAACGTAAATGAAACAGAATGCTCGTGTTCGTGTGGCATTCGTAAACACGTTCGAACGGGAACAGACCTGATGCATGATAAGGCAAAAATGCATGCGCGTTCGAGTTGCGTTCGTAAACGCGTTCGAACGGGAACAGACCTGATGCATGAAATGGGACGCAATACTTAAAAAATAAAGGGGCGCGGCGAAGTACTGCCGTAAAGGTGGCCTTTTGGGGCTCTTGGTCTCTCAAAGAGAGGACCTTTAGACCAACATACTAAGCCCATGCGCATCACATCACACATAAAAAATAGAGCTAATCATATCAAAACCAAGTATGCCCGATTGAGCGTATCTTGCATTCAAACGGACACACATCAACCGGCGCGGCAAAGCATCGTGGTAAAGGGCTTTAGCCCCTCCCCATAGGGGATCTCACATCACACTTACTAAGCCCATGCGCTCGATTGAATCATGCATACAAAAACAAAGAAAATCATATCAAACTAAGTATGTCCGATTGAACGTATTTCTCATTCAACCGAACACACATCAATCGGTGCGGCAAAGCATCGTGGTGAATGATTTTAACCCCTCCAATTAGGGGACCTTTCATCGCACTTACTAAGCCCATGTACTCAATCGTATCATACGGGAATAAGCAACATACAGAATTTAAGTGACGAAAAATAAAGAAAAGCAACACAAAACAAATGAGGGTGCCGTTTACTCAAGCGATACGTGGAGTTGTGTCCCAAGTACAGACCGCACTACCGTCCATTCGGATTCGGCTACGGAATTTACGTCTGGGTTTCCATCCTATATACCACAAGAGACGACACTCTTCCATTTCATTCAAGCCACAACATGCATCCATAAACGACTCTCATGCAAATAGAATTCAATAATCAAAGGAACGAGTATAGACTAATGAAAAAGTGCCCTCAGGTCTAACCTTTTAAATCACCTCTCGGATGTACGGTACACGATCTTCGGAATGGTGGATGCTCCGCAACTCTCCCGGTTCACTGGTTCACTGTTCTCGTTCGTTGTCTTACTGTTTTGAGTCATCGTTCTCCATCTTTTGCTACTGTTTCCTTGTGGTTTCGCTGTCGTTTCCTCTTTATCTTTTGCTTACTGTTTTTGGGTGTGTTCTTTCTGTAATTTTTCTGTGTGTTTTGTATGAGCTATGGACTAGGGTTGAGAAGGTTGGTGAAGGGTTCTTTTTATAGGCAAAGGGTTAGGCTTGACAAGGAAAGGGATTGGTGTATTTAAAAAGGGATATGATTTGGTGTTGGATAAGGGAAGTCAAAGATTGAGAGGGGACAAATCTTGGCTAGATAGGGAAGGTTGAATATTTGATTGGCTTGGATTAGGCATTTAGTTTGTTGATTGGTTTTAATTAGGCATGCAATTACTTTAATTTGTGTAAGTATTTTATTTAATTTGGTATGTGATTTTTAGATTTGTTTTGATTTCACCATGTGTTAAATATGTGTTTTAAGTGGGCTTGGGCGTGTGGGCCAAGGTTTTGGCGAATTAGGCTTAATGTGAGGCTAGCAGCAAAACCAGAATTACCGACACCGTTCAAACGCTTACTCGAATGCTGCACGAACGCCCGCAATCTGTTTGACGTTCGAACGTATACACGAACGTAGCACCAACGAAAACAGTGAACCTTGTTTATTCTGAATTCCCCTTTCGACGTCCATTTTCCGTGACCTCCGTGACTTAAAAGGTAGTGTCTCCAAAATGAGACTCATCATAGGGACTTATGTCTAAAAATGCAGTGCCTACAGTCGTCCCCACTTTGATGGGACTTGTGTAATGTGCAACAGTGACAATCCTATCAAAGTTATGCAATGTATTTTCACTTACCTGGCTCGCCAACTGCCACTTGACTCTCCATGTGTTGAACTGATTTAGGTGGTGAGGTGCTGCGACCCCTGGTTCATTCCCGAACCGTGTTACGATATGGTCCATTCCCGAACCGTTGCTGTGAGGTGGTCCATTCTCGAACCGTTATTGTGAGTTGGTCCATTCTCGAACCGTTACTGTGAGGTGTTCATTCCCGAACTGTTATCATGAGGTGGTCCATTCTCGAACCGTTACTGTGAGGTGTCCATTCCCGAACTGTTACTGTAAGTTGATCCATTCCCGAACCGTTATTGTGAGGTGTTCATTCCCGAACTATTATCATGAGGTGGTCCATTCCTGAACCGTTACTGTGAGGTGTCCATTCCTGAACTGTTACTATAAGGTGGTCTATTCTCGAACCGTTACTGTGAGGTGGTCCATTCCCGAATCGTGCTTCCATTCTTGGAGTGCCATTCTCGGCCTGTTCATTCTTGAACTGTGTTCCATTCTTGGATTGCCATTCTCGGCTTGTTCATTCTTGAACTGTGTTCCATTCTTGGATTGCCATTCTCGGCTTGTTCATTCTTGAACTGTCCATTCCCGGACCGTTACTGTGAGGTGTTCATTCCCGAACTGTTACTGTAAGGTGGTTCATTCCCGAACCGTTACTGTAAGGCGGTCCATTCTCGAACCATTCTTCCATTCTTGGAGTGCCATTCTCGGCCTGTTCATTCTTGAACTGTATTCCATTCTTGGATTGCCATTCTCGGCTTGTTCATTCTCGAACTGTCCATTCCCGGCTTATTCATTCTCGAACTCTGATCCATTCTTGGATTACCATTCTCGGCTTGTTCATTCTCGAACTCTGATCCATTCTCGGATTACCATTTCCGGCTTGTTCATTCCTGAACTGCATTTCCATTCTTGGAGTGTCATTCTCGGCAGAACTGATCTGATGTAATGTGGGCCTCGCCCCCAGAATGCCATACCCGGCAGGACCGATACTGATGCTAATACGGGCCTCGTCCCAAACCGATGTTGATGTGGGCCTTGGCCATGGGATTCATTCTAAAATTCTACTGATGTGGGCCTCGGCCCTAGACTGATACTAATGTAGGCCTCGGCCCTGGGACTCATCCCCAAACTGATACCGATGTGGGCCTCAACCCTGTTACTCATCCCCAAAACTGATGCTGAAGTGGGCCTCGGCCCTAACTGCTACTGGTGTGGGCCTCGCCCCCTACTTGGTACTGATATGGGCCTCGCCCCCTGGGATTCATCCCCAAACTGATAGTGATGTGGGCCTCGACCCTGGGACTCATCCCCAAAACTGATGCTGAAGTGGGCCTCGGCCCTAACTGCTACTGGTATGGGCCTAGCCCTCAGACTGATACTGCTGATATGGTCCTCGCCCATGTGATTCATTCCTGAAGACTGTTGATATGGGCCTCGCCCATGTGATTCATTCCTGAAGACTGCTGACATTGTACTGTTGCTGCTTCTGGTTGGCTTGCATTCGGCGCTTTCTTTTCTTTTTTTCTTTGAAACCTGTTATTACAAAACAGAACAAACACAAAAAGGATGCAAATATGTTACATGTATGCATGCGTGTATGTTCCTATCCCGTCGGGTTAGGTCTTCTATCAATTCTCTTGGTGACTGCTTAGTCTTCTTTTCCTCAGGCAAACCACTACTTCAATCTGTCTATGTTGATCAACTCGGTGAACTAATTCCCTTCCAAGTCTGATAGTTTCACTGCCTCTATTTCCCAATTTCTGAATGTCTATCTCATCCTTTCTGTTTGCTTATTTCAAAGGTTCCCCGTGTTCATCACTGGATTCCGTAGTACCAAGGTTGAATACTTTTCTCAAATATACTCATATTGCAGGAGAGTTTCAGCAAAATGAACGTCTTTATTATTATTGAGGAAAAGAGTTCGAAAAAAGTAACAAAATCAATGTCATTTAAAAAACTGGATCAAATAGACTAGGAGGAACATCTCCATCATCCGCAGCACCGCTTTCTTCCTCGGCCTATGGTTCTTCACTGTCATCTATGTAAGAAACTCGGTGGTTGAGGGTTTCCTTTCATGGGTTGGATATTTTATGGGAATCTATGAGATCTTGAATTTCATGCCTGAGGCGGGTGCAGTTGTCAGTGTCATGGCCATGTAGCTGGTGGAAGTGACAATAAAGGTCCACATTTATGTGTGGTGGTGGGGGGTGCGGAAGTGGCTTGCCTTCTAAGGGTTTCAAGATTCCTTGTCCTTGTAACTTTTCAAATACCTTCGACAAAGGCCTACCAAGGTTGGAGAATTGCCGGTTCCTGATGGCGGCGACTTCGGCAGTAGCAGGCTTAGTCTCAGAATACCCCCCAAAAGTCCGCCTATTCTGGCCATAGGACTTTCTGTTTTCAGCCTCCTCTTCCTCAATATCCATGACAGTTTCCCTCAACTGTCGAAAATCAGAAATCATCGAAGTCATCCTCCTCAGCTTACTATAAATAGAGGGTTTGGTGCCCTTGATGATCATTTTGATTTGGTCCTTCTCAGAGGGCCGAGTCTGCATTTTCAGAAGCTGGCTTCTCCAGCGGTCTACATACTCCTTGAAGCTTTCTTCTGGCTTCTGCTTAGTGTTCTCCAAATCACGGAGTGACAAGTCAATTTCTAAGTCTGTAACATACTGCTTCAGAAAAGCATCAGCTAGTTCCTTCCAATCTTCCTTAACCTTCTTCTCAAGGCTATGATACCAAACCACAGGTGCCCCCTCGAGTGACATCCCAAACATCTTTTGGACTTGGCGCTGTGATAGGCCCATTGAACTCATGACTGAGACATATTGCTGCAGATGGACCCTCGGGTCTCCGTTCCCATTAAACCTGGCCATGTCGGGCATTTTAAACTGGGCTGGCAGCTGTTCTCCGAAGGTTATTGCCTCATAATCTAGCAAATCCTCGTTCTTACCCTTCATTTTGCGGGTATTTGTTTCAACCTGATCCCGAAGCTTCTGGAGTTCTGCCTGAGACCCAATCACTCTGCCTGCTGCATATTCTGCCATGTCATCATCAAAAGTGGGGGCATCATCCCCCAACCCATTCGAAGGCTCATCACGCCTCACATTCTCAGAACTTCCCCCGGCACGGGGCACAACCATATTTGCCATGGCAGTAGTCAAGGCTTGCAACTGTTCAGTAATCTTGGCGAGACCATTTTCCAACTGATCTATCCGGGATACCTCAGTATTTGATTCACTCATGTCTGTTCTCAGTATTTTGGTGAGTCTTCCATTTTTTCTAACCCAACGGGAATCTATGATGGCTTTCAGAACACAAGGGTTAACATGATGTATGTATGCATGGGGTGCATGAGATGCATGTAACATATATGCATGAGATGCATCAACTAAAATTTCAAACAAATCGGCCCGTTATCATTTTATAAGCTTTTGGGCTAACTGTCATAAGAGTGAACTCGTCCTAGTTTAAATGGCCCAACGAGTACACATCTCATGGCAAGGAGCCCAACTAAATCCAAATGGTAATGTTCCGAACACAATCACAAGGTGGCCCACCAACACTTAGACGCCTTTGGCCCAATAGTCATGGAATACATCATTGTCCCAGTTTAAATGGCCCAACAAACCCATATCCCATGACAATTGTCCAAATGGATCCAAACGATGATGTTCCCAAACACAAGCATAGAAGGGAGATAATGCAAACATGACATAATAATTTTTACATGATGGCCCATCAACATTTCAGAAGCCTTGGGCCTAATAGTCATACAGTACGAACTTGCCCCAGTTTAAATGGCCCAACAAGCCCGCATTTATGACAATAGTCCAACTGCATCCAAATGAGGATGGTCCATAAGCACATTCTCAAGGAAATAATTGTTACTTTAACCATACAAACCGGTCTATGGTGGATTTGCAAGAGTATGGACAAAGGCTCTCACCGGCGAAGGATAGCCCACAACTAGGTCTCCCCACTCAAGGGTTCAAGCGACCAAGTGAGCGCATCTTTTTTTATAAACTAAGGTACGTGCCGATGAGCTATGGTGTGTGACGGACTGTCAAATGGATTTCCCGTTGTAGATTCCCCAGAGGGAAGGTGGAGCGAGGCTCACTTAAATACCCAAAGCGTCTTAGGCTCTTATCGCTTGGTATCAGGAATAAACAACGAGTCTTCCAAATTAGTCCATCACAAAGGCTACGAGTAGATGGCCATATAGGTGTCCTCACAGCTTTTCCTTCTAGAAAGGTAGTGAGTGAAGGAAGACACCAAACCATTACCTAGCCTTAAAGTGCCATTGATTAAACCCCCACTTTATCCACTATAGACACGGTCAATTAAAACATAAATCCAAACATCACAAGACAATATTTCGGGGCCGATTCTCTATCCCCAGTGGAGTCGCCAGACTGTGGGAACACACAGCTACCTGGACGACGCATGCTGTCCTAGGCTCGCGGCCTAGTTGGGAGTACGGAGTAGCCACGGGGGGCTAAACCGGAGAATAATGGAGTCGCCACCCGGTGTGAACCGGGACAAAGATTTAAGGCCGCACTCACCCCTCGCAAGGGAAAACCTTAAACCGTTGGGTTCGGAATGGTCCCTTACTTGTGTCACTTGTAATAAAAGGATTTATATAATAATTTAACCATGCTTAAATAACATTTATTTCCAAAATATCATGCTTCTAAATTCATATGCATACATCAACAAGTTCATCACAACATGCAACATCACATGGCAATCTCATGAACATATTTCAATCCTATGATACAAAAAGTTAAGAACAACCTAATCATGCTTGAATACAATCGCAAGAACACATAGAATGGATAAATGCAGGAATACAAATAATACAGTTGACTAAATAACATAAGAAAGATCAACCAAGAGGCAATTATGCATGAATATGATAAGACGGACTCAGTTTAGTATGTGCGCGTTCGTGTAGCGTTCGTAAACGCGTTCGAACGGTAAACAGAAGGTTCGCGCTCGTATGGCGTTTGATAACGCGTTCGAACGGAAATGAGGCAGAATGCTCGCTTTCGTGTAGCGTTCGTAAACGTGTTCGAACGGTAAACAGAAGGTTCGCGTTCGTATGGCATTTGATAACGCGTTCGAACGGAAATGAGGTAGAAGGCTCACGTTCGTATGGCGTTTGATAACGCGTTCGAACGTAAATGAAACAGAATGCTCGCGTTCGTGTGGAGTTCGTAAACACGTTCGAACGGGAACAGAACTGATGCATGATAAGGCAAAAATGCATGCGCGTTCGAGTTGAGTTCGTAAACGCGTTCGAACGGGAACAGACCTGATGCATGAAATGGGACGCAATACTTAAAAAATAAAGGGGCGCGGCGAAGTACTACCGTAAAGGTGGCCTTTTGGGGCTCTTGGTCTCTCAAAGAGAGGACATTTAGACCAACATACTAAGCCCATGCGCATCACATCACACATAAAAAATAGAGCTAATCATATCAAAACCAAGAATGCCTGATTGAGCGTATCTTGCATTCAAACAGACACACATCAACCGGCGCGGCAAAGCATCGTGGTAAAGGGCTTTAGCCACTCCCCATAGGGGATCTCACATCACACTTACTAAGCCCATGCGCTCGATTGAATCATGCATACGAAAACAAAGACAATCATATCAAACTAAGTATGTCCGATTGAACGTATTTCACATTCAACCGAACACACATCAATCGGTGCGGCAAAGCATCGTGGTGAATGATTTTAACCCCTCCAATTGGGGACCTTTCATCGCACTTACTAAGCCCATGCACTCGATCGTATCATACTGGAATAAGCAACATACATAATTTAAGTGACAAAAAATAAACAAAAGCAACACAAAACAAATGAGGGTGCCGTTTACTCAAGCGATACGTGGAGTTGTGTCCCAAGTACAGACCGCACTACCGTCCATTCGGATTCGGCTACGGAATTTACGTCTGGGTTTCCATCCTATATACCACAAGAGACGACACTCTTCCATTTCATTCAAGCCACAACATGCATCCATAAACGACTCTCATGCAAATAGAATTCAATAATCAAAGGAACGAGTATAGACTAATGAAAAAGTGCCCTCAGGTCTAACCTTTTAATCACCTCTCGGATGTATGGTACACGATCTTCGGAATGGTGGATGCTCCGCAACTCTCCCGGTTCACTGGTTCACTGTTCTCGTTCGTTGTCTTACTGTTTTGAGTCATCGTTCTCCATCTTTTGCTACTGTTTCCTTGTGGTTTCGCTGTCGTTTCCTCTTTATCTTTTGCTTACTGTTTTTGGGTGTGTTCTTTCTGTAATTTTTCTGTGTGTTGTGTAATCATCAGCCACGTCAGCAGGTCAACCGAGTCAACTTGCCACGTCAGCCTCAGCCAATCACAACTTGACACGTGTCGCCACGTGTCGCAATCCTATTGTGCCGACAAGTGAACAGTCAGCCGCCACGCCACGTCGTCGCCGCGTCAGCATGACGTCATCAATGACGTCATCACAATAATTGAGAATTAGCCGCCTTGACACGTGTCGCTTGAATAGTCAGCCGCCTTGCTACGTGTCGTCTCCTCAGCATGCCACGTCGACAAATCCAGCGTCGCGACGCTGAGCTCCTTGGCGTCGCGACGCGAGAACAGTGAAAAATTTTCCTATAAATAGAGCGCGAAATTTCAAATTTTAGTACACCATTCTCTCACTTCTTCTATGTAATTAGGGAGTGTTTCTCTCTCTAAATTTCTTTTAATTTAGTTTTGTAAATTTTAATTACGTTCTATAATAATAATAATTTACTTTCTTTATTTTACAGTTTTTACTATTCACTATGAGGAGGTAACTTCCCTATGCTAGGGTGAAAGGTAATTATTTTACTATTGCTATTTAGATTAATCTCCCTTAAAAATAATATATTTACTATTTAAAATTCTGATTAATAAAGGAATACTGCTATATTGGTCGGTTGGTAATTTAATTTTAATCTGGTTTAAACCTGACTAATCAAGGAATACCGCTATATTGGTCGGTTGGTAAATTTATTTTAATCTGGTTTAAACCTGACTAATCAAGGAATACCGCTATATTGGTCGGTTGGTAAATTTATTTTCTGTTGGTTTGAACCTGATTAATCAAGAAATACCGCTATATTGGTCGGTTGGTAAATTTATTTTAGTACCGCCTTTATGGCTGGATTATGGACAAATATTACCACCTATATGGCTGGTTGGACTTAATTTGACTTAATCAGGATACCGCCAGATTGGTCGGTTGGTAAAATATTATCACAGTTTATATATTATTTTATGGGAGATATCTAATTTAGTAGTAGTAAAAGTAATTCTTTTTGCCTTAGCATTTTATTTCATTTGTAATTTACTTTTCAGCATTTTAACTCACCGCAATTACTTTTCAGCATTTTTATTTTATGTCTTTTAAGTTTTTACTAGCCCTAGCTATGTGTCATAACTAAGTTAGTAATCTAGGGTTGTGATGAAATCCAATATCACCGGTTTATAAGGGTTAAATTATAATTTGGGTAATATAAAGGTTTATTTATTGAGTCTTAATCTTAATGCTTTTTATTAACTGGCCACTAATAAAATTGATAAGGTAAACTTAAAATGAACTAGACATAGGGATTTTAGGTTTAAGACCTCAGACTCAATAACCCACGATCTTCTTTGAGGATAGATAACCCTTTAATAGATTTCCTTACAGGATAGGAATATACCTGTCGGGCGGGGGTAGCCATAATTGGAACTTAATCTTAATGAATCCAGATAATTTGGTTGACATAGACATATGGTTCAATTAGGTTAAATTGGATATTTGTAATTGACCATCGGAAGAGGCTTTTACATAATTTAGTGTTCCAGGTTAATAAATCAATATTTTACCTAATTATAAGATAACCACTTCATCTTTAAATAATATTGGAATAAATCACAACCCTAGATAGTTTTTAATATTGAATTTTCTTAAAATCAACCTTAAAACAATTTCATTTACTTATTTTTAAATTTAGAATCGTCACCTTTTCAAATCAATCAAACAATCTGTTAGATACTAGTAATCATTTGACCTTATAAAAATTAATAGATAAGATTTTAAGTCCTTGTGGGATCGATACTTTTTATACTACTTGAACGATACGTACGCTTGCGTTATACGTGTGTGTTTACGCCGGTCAAACGTATACACGAACGTGGCACCAACGAAAACAGTGAACCTTGTTTATTCTGAATTCCCCTTTCGACGTCCGTTTTCCGTGACATCCGTGACTTAAAAGGTAGTGTCTCCAAAATGAAACTCATCATAGGGACTTATGTGTAAAAATGCAGTGCCTACAATACCGGTGAGCTCAAATATTTCGTTTTTATTGGAACTGGCAATGACCATACCGATATTCATACTGGTGTCCATACCAGTGAGCCAATCTGTTGCATATTTACTGGAACCGACAAGGACCATACCAGAATCATACTGGTGTAACTTTCGAATTTTCCAACGGTAAAATAGCCGTTGGGACCGGCATACCGGTGTTAGAAACAAGCATACTAGTTCTAATAAAAGCTGTTGGGGTGGATTTTGTTTTTTACTATAAATAAGCCCTAAATTCGTTTTGCAAAAGAATATAGTGCATCATCTAGCATTTTACTAAATGCAAAAATCATAGAGAAATACAAATTTTCTTGATTATTTCATTCTCATCATTTCATAAGCACATTACATAAATCTACATTTACATCTTAGTGAGCTTAGAAATATTTGGGTAGCACACTCACTCTTCAATCTTTGTAATTCCTTAGTGAATTCCTAAATAGTGTTGTAAACACAAAATCTTATTTTCCAAAAATACTTGTGTTGAAATCCCTTGTGTGATTGTGAGTACTCTCAAGAGTAGAGTTTGTGTAAAAGGTTCAAGGGAAGCCTTAGTGAAAAATCTCTTGGTTGTAAGTTTGTTGAAACTAGTGATGAAATATCTCTTGGTTGTAAGTTTTTTGAAACTAGTGAAACCTTCAAGCGTGCTTGAAGAGAGTGGACGTAGAAAATGTTGGCGACTTGGTCGCATAAATGGATTTTGATGACGTCAACGTGAATGAAGACTTCGACGTACAAACACGAATCATTATAAAAAATGTCGAAGCATATGGGGTGAAGAGCGAGAATGTGAAGACTTGCGGCAAATCAGAGATTTATTATGAAGTCTTAGCTTAGGATTTATAATGTATTGTGATTTGTAATATTCAAGTGCCTAAGCTCATATGAATAATGCACATTCACTTAGATGCATTAGGTTCATGTACAAAATGCATTAAAACCTTCATATCTGCATTTTTTACTGAGGCCGGCATACCGGTCCCATACCGGTCACCATACCGGTTAGATGCTCTGTTTTGCAAGCTCACTAGAACCGGCATGGACCTTACCGGTCCACTTACCGGTCACTAAACCGGTGGACCTATGGATTGCATGGCTATTGGAACCGGCATACTCCAAACCGGTCTCCATACCAGTCCCATACCGGTCTTACCAATGACTAGTTCTTTCACTAGAATCGGCATGACCTAAACCGGGTTTCATACCGGTGACCATACCGGTCAAGCTCTTCATTGTACACACTCACTGGAATCGATACGGACCAAACCGATCCTCATACCGGTTTACATACCTGTTTAACGTATATTTGTCCAACGGTAATATATCCGTTAGTATCCGTTGGAGACCCAGACCGGCATACCGGGCTCATATCGGTATCCATACCGGTCGCACTGTAAGTTGGGGAATGCTTTGCATTTTATTATAAATTGGACCCCAACTCATTTGTACTTGGTTAGAGACTTAGAAAACCTTCATACATATTCTACCAAGGCAAATACAATAGTGTCTTAAACCTTCATACATTTAAACACTCATACAAGCTCACACACATCGTCATTATATTTAGTGAGCTTAGAACACTTGAGTTTGCAACTCACACAATCTTCTTAATATTTGTGAGTGCCCAAGTGTGTTTTAAATCTTCCTTAACAAAGCATTTGTGGTTTGTGAAATTCCATAAGTTTGGGTAATTGTAAAGGTTGAGAGTGCGCCTACGAACAAAACTCAAAGTTGTAAAGGTTGTGAGTACGCCTACGAACAAAACTCATAGTTGTAAAAGGTTTGGAGTGCACCTTTGCAGAAAACTCTTGGTTATGAGTGAGCCACGACAAAACTCGGATTTTAGTGGAAATCTTCAAGCGAGGCTTGGGGGAGTGGACGTTGGCACGTTTGGCCAAACCACTATAAATCTCGGTGTTGTAGTTCTCTTTCCCTTAACTTTTACTTATTTGCAAGTTTATTTATATTTGTATTATTTAATAAAAAACTTGCATATAGGTTATTATTTACAATAGAGAAAATTAACCTAATAGCCTATTTGGTAATAAGAACTTAAAATCGGCAAAGATTTTATAATTCCGCATTTGTAGCGATAACCCAATTCACCCCCCTCTTGGGTATAGAGATTTCTTGTCGCTATTGCTTGTAGGGTAATTTCAGTTGGTATCAGAGCGAGGTATTCTCTACAAGACTTGTCCGTCCGAGAATAGATCATGGCTTATACAAGCAACTCGTCAAATCTCGCTGAGGGATTTTCAATAATTAGACCTCCGTTTTACACCGAAACGAACTACAATTATTGGAAAAAGAGGATGTTGAATTATCTTCTTGTCGTTGATTCATAATCCTATTTGGTGATTACACGGGGTACAAAAGTACCAATGAAAAAGGATAGTAATGGGGTTGAGATTCCGAAGCCAAGTTTGGAATGGGATAATGAGGATTTAAAGAAAGCCTCACAAAATGCTAAAGCAATCAACCAACTCCTATGTGCCATTGATCGGGAACAAATAAACAAACTTCTGGAGTGTGGAAATGCTTATGATTTATGGAAGTCATTAGAAATGGTCAACGGGGGCACAAGCCAAGTAAAGGAATCAAAGATCAACCGGTTCATGTGCGAATTGGATAATTTCAAGATGGAATCCGGGGAAGAAATTGATCACATGATTTCGAGGTTTACGGTCATCATCAATCATTTGGGCGCATTAGGAAAAGCCATTGGGACATCCGATCAAGTAAAAAAAATTTAGAGATCACTCTCAAAGGAATTTAGAAGCTATACCTCCTTCATTAGGGAAGCAAACGACATAAACACATTGAAGATGTATGATTTAGTCGGCAAATTGCTTGAATATGAAATAGAGATCAAGATGGATAAAAAGGAGGAAGATGAGAAAATGACAAGGAAGTCATTGGCTTTAAAAGCAAGAAAAAGAGACGACTCAAGCTCAAGTGATAGTGATAGTGATGATGAGTTGGCTCAAATAAACAAAAGCTTCAAGAAGCTCCTTAAATCCGTAAAGCAAAAGGGAAAATCAAAGACGGATGACAAGAAAGAAGAAAAATGGCCGCGGAAGAACAAGAAAATTGTTTGCTATGAATGCAACAAACCAGGTCATATAGCCACTGATTGCCCATTGAAGAAAATGAAAGGAAAATCAAAGAAAAAGGCAATGAAAGCAACTTCAACTTGGAGTGATAGCGATTCTAGCTCATCCGATGAGGAAGAGGTCCAAGTCAAAGAAAGAACAAATCTAGCACTTATGGCTATCGAGGATGACCTAGCTTTTATGGCAATCGAGAATAAGGATTTCTTCACCGAAAGTGAAGAGGAAAGCGACGAAGAAGAGGTACACAATTCTCAAGACTATAATGACTTACTTAATGCTTTTAATAGCTTAAAAGAATTGTGTGATGTGCTTAAAAAGAAGTTAAAATCAATTAAAAATGAGCATGCTATACTTAAAAATGATCAAGCATGTTATATTGATAAAATTCATGTTTTGGATAATGAGATTGTATGCTTAAAGGCTAAACATGAAAAAGAAATTGCATGCTTAAATGATGAAAATGCATGTCTAAAAATGAAAAAGCTAAAACTCAAATGCCATCTAGCTCTAAAACATGCAATTACGAATCAATTATGAATGAAAATGTGTTATTAAACACAAAAGTTATAGATTTGCAAAACATACTTAGTAAGTTCACATTGGGACATAAAATTTTTAATATTTTTATTGGATCCCAAAAATGTACATTTAAAAGAGAATGATTATGATATAGGCCTTACATTAAACGAAAATTTTTGAGAAATTATTTTGTTAAGGCATCTGATTCCTATGCTAAGAATGTTAAAAATGAAAATGTCACATGTCATGCTTGTAATGAAAAGGGACATAAAATTTTTGAATGCATGAACAAGAATGTGATTAAGAATGCATGGATTCCTCAAGGAATCAAAATTAACCCCAATGGACCCAAGAAAGTTTGGGTACCAAAGTGCAATTGACAAATTTGTAGGGGGAGCTTTGGGAATGGATATTTAAAGAGAATTGCAAAATTGATCCCAAAGACTCAAAAAGATGAGGAATAGCAACGGTAAAGGTAAAATCCGTATTCACGGAAACATTGGTACAGTTTCCTCTTTGTGTATGTATGCATATCTAAAATTGGTTAATAATTTCTTAGCATACAAAGTGATTAGGAAATGTGTTTAACTTTCTATTGGTATCAATTGTTCATTTGATATCATTAAATGCCTTAATCATACATTTAAACCCCATCTTCATATCAATTGGTATCACATTGAATTTATTGAGTTAAATTACATGTATGTGATTACTTATTTGATTTGCATTGAAAATGCTTTTGCTATGTAACAAATTAGAATGAAAATGAAATGCATGTTTATTGACATAGTTTCCATTGATATAATGAAAAGCATGGATTTTGATTGTTTATTAATTGGTATCATATTTATAAAAAGATAATCATTAAATATGCATAAAACTTTACTTGGTATCATGAAATGTATTGACTCATTTTATTTGATATCAAATTTGGGAGAAATCATGCTTAAAGATGATATAATATTTCAAATGGTAGTTATTGGAATCTAACTTTTGAAAATTACATTATACATGATTTTTTGCATCTTATGGCAAAAAGGGGGAAATGCCAAAATGTGCATATATTTTTATTTGGTATCATTATCTTATTTGCACATATGTAATTGGTATCTCATTTAGACTTAGATTTTTGCTTCTCCACTTTTTGATAATGTCAAAGGGGGAGAAATCATTAGAAATGAGATTAAAACTTGTTTTACCCTCACCATTGGATTAAGGGGGAGTAATTGTACTAATGTGTTTGTCAAGTTTCATATAACTATATTAAAGACAATCTCACATTGAGGGGGAGCTTATATTGAGGGGGAGCAAAATCGTCAAATTTGGACTCCAAGAAGCTCACAAGTATCAACAAGTTTTAAGGGGTTGTCATCATCAAAAAGAGGGAGATTGTTGGTGACTTGGTCTCATAAATGGATTTTGATGACGTCAACGTGAATGAAGACTTCGACATACAAACACGAAGCATTACAAAAAAAATGTCGAAGCATATGGGGTGAAGAGCGAGAATGTGAAAACTTGCGGCAAATCGAAGATTTATTACGAAGTCTTAGCTTAGGATTTATAATGTGTTGTGATTTGTAATATTCAAGTGCCTAAGCTCATAGGGATCGTGCACATTCACTTAGATGCATTAGGTTCATGTACAAAATGTATTAAAACCTTCATATCTGCATTTTTTTTACTGAGGCCGGCATATCGGTCCCATACCGGTGAAATGTTCTGTTTTGCAAGCTCACTGGAACCGGCATGGACCTTACCGGTCCACTTACCGATCACTAAATCGGTGGATCTATGGATTGCATGGCTACTGGAACCGGCATACTCCAAATCGGTCTCCCAATGGCTATTTCCTTCACTAGAACCGGCATGACCTAAACCGGGTTTCATACCGGTGAGCAAACCGGCATTTCGGTGACCATACCGGCATACCGGTGACCATACCGGTCAAGCTCTTTATTGTATACACTCACTGGAACCAACACAAACCAAACCGGTCCTCATACCAGTTTCCATACCGGTCTAACATATACTTGCCCAACGATGATATAGCCGTTAGTATCCGTTTGAGACCCAGACCGGCATACCGGTCCCATACCGGTCGCACTGTAAGTTGAGGAATGCTTTGCATTTTATTATAAATAAGACCCCAACTCATTTTTACTTGGTTAGAGACTTAGAAAACCTTCATATATATTCTACCAAGGCAAATACAAGAGTGTCTTAAACCTTCATACATTTAAACACTCATACAAGCTCACACACATCGTCATTATATTTAGTGAGCTTAGAACACTTGAGTTTGCAACTCACACAATCTTCTTAATATTTGTGAGTGCCCAAGTGTGTTTTAAATCTTTCTTAACAAAACACTTGTGGTTTGTGAAATCCCATAAGTTTGGGAAATTGTAAAGGTTGTGAGTGAGCCTACGAACAAAACTCAAAGTTGTAAAGGTTGTGAGTACGCCTACGAACAAAACTCATAGTTGTAAAAGGTTTGGAGTGCACCTTTGCGGAAAACTCTTGGTTACGAGTGAGCCACGGCAAAACTCGGATTTTAGTGGAAATCTTCAAGCGAGGCTTGGGGGAGTGGACGTAGGCACGTTTGGCCGAACCACTATAAATCTCAGTGTCGTATTTCTCTTTCCCTTAACTTTTACTTATTTGCAAGTTTATTTATATTTGTATTATTGAATAGAAAACTTGCATATAGGTTATTATTTACAATAGAGAAAATTAACCTAAGAGCCTATTTGGTAATAAGAACTTAAAATCGGCAAAGATTTTATAATTCCGCATTTGTAGCGATAACCCAATTCACCCCGCCTCTTGGGTATAGAGATTTCTTGTCTCTATTGCTTGTAGGGTAATTTCAGACAAGTGATTTGTTTGAACCACTATAAACTCGGTGTTATATCTCTCTTCCCTTATCTTTAATTTGTACAATTTTATTTCAAATCAATTGTGTGATTTATAATTATTGATAAAGCTTGAAAGTATAAAATTGGCAAGATTTATAATACCGTATTAATTTTTTAATTACCCAATTCACCCCTATTGGGTATAGTTGTTACTTGTTATTATAGCTTGTATTCATCATATACCCATTTAATTAGTGCTGCAAATGATGGAATAAACTTTTATTTGGTTGGTTGAGAGATTTTAGATCAGATAAGATTTCACCTCTCCATCTATTCTTGATTTAGGACCAATTTGTGCATGTTATCTTATTGATATTTTGCAACTGAAATCAAGATCCTTACGGGTTTAAGAATCATATTTTCTCCTCTTCTTAACCATTCACGGGGTCTTTATAGTTATCGTGCTCCTATTTGTTCAAGGAATTTCTCATTTTACTTTGAGAAACAAGCACGTGCCACATTTGATTCAATCAAGAAAGGAGCAAACTCACAAACTAATCTATGCAGAACTATAATTTTTCTTCTATTTCTCTTCAAACTGAAAGAATAATATCAATGAGTGAACAACTTTTAATTGAAAGTCGGGTTTAAGAATATATGTTTGCCAGTTAATATAAGTGGAGAGAATTTCATTTTATGTTCATTTATCTTGCTAATTATGAAATTCCCTACAAGTAATAGCGACAAACAAACTCTATACCCAATAGGGGTGAATTGGGTTATCACTACAAATGCGGAATTATAAAATCTTTGCCGATTTTAGCTCTTATTACCAAATTGGGACTTAAGGCAATTTTCTATATTCCAATTAATAGCCTATATGCAAGTTTTCTATTCAATATATATAAGCATAAACAAACTTGCAAATAGTAAAAGTTTAGGGAAAGAGAAATACGACACCGCGATTTATAGTGGTTCGGCCAAACGTGCCTATGTCCACTCCCCCAAGCCTCGCTTGAAGATTTCCACTAGAATCGAGTTTTCCGTGGTTCACTCGTAACCAAGAGTTTTCCTCAAAGGCGCACTCCGAACCTTTTACACTTTTGAGTTTTATTCGTAGGCGCACTCACAACCTTTACAATTTACCCAACCAAATGGGATTTCACAAATCGCAAGTGTTTTGATAAAGAAGAATTAAAACACACTTGAGCACTCACAAATATTAAGAAGATTGTGTGAGTTGCATACCCAAGTGTTCCAAGCTCACTAAATGTAATGAAGATGTGTGTGGGCTTGTATGAGTGTTTAAGTGTATGAAGGTTTAAGACACTCTTGTATTTGCCTTGGTAGAATATGTATGAAGGTTTTCTAAGTCTCTGACCAAATGCAAATGAGTTGGGGTTCTATTTATAACAAAATGCAAAGCATTCCCCAACTTACAGCGCGACTGGTATGGAAACCGATATGGAGACCGGCATGGATCTCCCTGGTTTCAGTAACTGCACCATAAAGGCTAGACCGGTATGGAAACTGGTATGAGGACCGGTTTGTAGCTCCCTGGTTTCAGTAGCAATGCATGTTATGATGACCAGTCAAGACTGACGAACTTGGTATTTTGGCCATACCTTTCTCTAGAAAATTCCAAATCATGATCCGTAAATTTCTACATAACTTAGACCCATATATCTAGCTTCTGTAACAAATTCAGCTCCAAAAACATTAAGATTAATTTTATGGAATGTTTCTAATGTGACATGTATGCAGAAAACGCACATATGAGCATGTTGTACTAAAATGGCTCTAGCAAACGTTCTATGCATCGGAATTGTGTTCCGTTTGACCCGTAGCAAACTAGAGACACATATCTATCTAAAGGTATATCATTTTAAGTTTAATTCAACCATTTTCTAGTTTTTAGAAGATCATTTACCGATGCACTTGTGCATGAAGTTCATTTTGGTGCAAATAAAATGCAAATGATTCTTTTAGCATTCTAAGCCATTTTAAATGCAAGTGATGCAAAATGTATGATTCCTACGAGATTTAGATCACTTGAGTAAACTCACTTACAATTAGAGCACTAAGCTAAGACTTCACATGATTTCTTCAATTATGCTCAAGTCTTCACATTCTCGCTCTTCACCACATATGCTTCGACACTTTTTGTATTGCTTCGTGTTTGCACGTCGAAGTCTTTTTTCTCGCATAACATCATCAAAACCAATTACAATCGATTATACGACCAAGTCGCCAACAATCTCCCCCTTTTTTTATGATGGCAACCCCTTAAAACTTGTTGCAACTTGTGAGCTTCTTGGAGTCCAAATTTGACAATTTTGCTCCCCCTCAACATAAGCTTCCCCTCAATGTGTGATTGTCTTCAAAATAGCTCTATAAGAATTAGACAAACACATTAATACATTTACTCCCCCTTAATCCAAGGGTGAGGGTAAAACAAGTTTTAATCTCATTTCTAATGATTTCTCCCCCTTTGACATTATCAAAAAGTGGAGAAGCAAAATTTAAAATCAAATGAGATACCAAATAAATATGTACATGAAATAATGATACCAAAAATTTAAAAATATGCACATTTGGCATTTCCCCCTTTTTGCCATAAAAAATCAAAATTCATGCATAAAGTAGCATTTTTCAAAAGATAAATACTCATGAATACCATTTAAACTCTAAGATCATCTTAAGCATGATTTCTCCCCAAATTTGATACCAATTAAAAATATATCAATACATTCCATGATACCAATTAAATAATTATCAAAGTCCATGCATTTCATGATGCCAATTATATTTTAATACATACATTTCATGATATTCATTTAAGATTATGCTAATTTACATGCATTTCATTTTCAACCAATTAGTTCATATGGCAAGGCATATTCAATCAAGTGATCACATATATTGCATAAATTTCAAGTGATACCAAATGAAATAGAATAGGGGTTTAAATATATGATGAAGGCATTTAATGATATCAAATGAATAATTGATATCAATAGAAGGTTCAATAAATTACATTATCACTTTGTATGCTTCAAAAAATATTTTTACCAATATGAAATATGCATACATAAATAATTTAGAGGAAACGATACCAATATTTCCGTGAATACGGATTTTACCTTTACCGTTGCGATTCTTCATTTCCTTGAGCCTTTGGGATCAATTTTGTAATTTTCTTTAAAGATCTATTCCCAAAGCTCCCCCTACAAATTTATCAATTGCACTTTGGTACCCAAACTTTCTTGGGTCCATTGGGGTTAATTTTGATTCCTTGAGGAATCCATGCATTCTTAATCACATTTTTGTACATGCATTCAAAAATTTTATGTCCCTTTTTATTACATGCATGAAATGTGACATTTTCATTTTTAACATTCTTAGCATGAGAATCGGATGCCTTAACAAAATAATTCTTCAAAAATTTTCTCTTAATGTAAGGCCTATATCCTAATCCTTCTCGTTTAAATGCACATTTTTGGGATCCAATAAGCATATTAAAATTTTTATGTCCCAATGTGAATTTGCTAAGTATGTTTTGAAAATCTACAATCTTAGTGTTTAATAAGACATTTTCATTCAAAATAGATTCGCAATCGCATGTCTTAGAGCTAGATGGCATATTCGATACGGCATTCTCAAGTTCTAGCTTTTTCAATTTTAAACATACGTTTTCATCATTTAAAGATGTAATTTCTTTTTCATGTTTAGCCTTCAAGCACATAATCTCATTATCTACAACATGAATTTTATCCATACAACATGCATGATTATCTTCAAGTGTAGCATGCTCATTTTTAACTATTTTAAGTTTATTCTTAAGCATGTCACACAACTCTTTTAAGCCATTAAAATCATCAAGTAAATCATTATAGTCTTGAGAATTGTGTACCTCTTCTTCTTCGATTTCAAAATGGATGTCCTCATCCGTGATAGCCATGAATCCTATTGATTTGTCTTTGACTTCGACCTTTTCCTCCTCGGATGAACTTGAATCACTATTGCTCCAAGTTGAAGTAGCTTTCATTGCATTTTTCTTTGTTTTTCCTTTCATTATTCTCAATGGATAATCGGTAACTATATGACCCGGTTTGTTGCATTCATAATAAACAATTTTCTTGTTCTTCCGTGGCCATTTTTCTTCTTTCTTTTCATCGGTCTTTGATTTTCCCTTTTGCTTTACGGATTTAAGAAGCTTCTTGAAGCTCTTGTTTATTTGAGCCAACTCATCATCACTATCCTCTTCTTCACTTGAGCTAGAGTCGTCTCTTTTTCTCGCTTTTAAGGCCACGGACTTTCTTGTCCTTTTCTCATCTTCCTCCTTTTTATCCATCTTGATTTCCATTTCATACTCTAGCAATTTTCCGACCAAATCATCCATCTTCAATGTGTTTATGTCGTTTGCTTCTCTAATGGAGGAGGTATAGCTTCTAAATTCCTTTGGGAGTGATCTTAAAATTTTCTTCACTTGATCGGATGTCCCGATGACTTTTCCCAAGGCTCCCAAATGATTGATGATGACCGTAAACCTCGAAATCATGTGATCAATTTCTTCCCCGGATTCCATCTTGAAATTATCCAATTCGCACATGAACCGGTTGATCTTCGATTCCTTCACTTGGCTTGTGCCCTCATTGACCATTTCCAAAGACTTCCATAAATCATATGCATTTCCACATTCCGGAAGCTTGCTTACTTGATCCCGATCAATGGCACATAGAAGTTGGTTGAGTGCCTTAGCATTTTTTGAAGCTTGCTTTAGATCCTCACTATCCCATTCTAAACTCGGCTTCGAAATCTCAACCCCATTGTTATCCTTTTTATTGGTCCTTTTGCACCTCGTGTGATAACCAAATAGGATTGTGGATCAACGGCAAGGAGATAATTTAGCATTCTCATCTTCCAATAATTGTAGTCTGTTCCGGTGTAAAACGGAGGTCTAGTCGTTGAAAATCCCTCGGCAAGATTTGACGAGTTGCTTGGAGATGTCATGATCTATTCTCGGACGGTTGAGTCTTTCTTGAGAATACCTCGCTCTGATACCAACTGAAATTCCCTACAAGCAATAGCGACAAAAAACTCTATACCCAAGAGGGGGTGAATTGGGTTATCGCTACAAATGCGAAATTATAAAATCTTTGCCGATTTTAGCTCTTTTTACCAAATTGGGACTTAAGGCAATTTTCTCTATTCCAATTAATAGCCTATATGCAAGTTTTCTAGTCAATATATATAAGCATAAACAAACTTGCAAATAGTAAAAGTTTAGGGAAAGAGAAATACGACACCACGATTTATAGTGGTTCGGCCAAACGTGCCTACGTCCACTCCCCCAAGTCTCGCTTGAAGATTTCCACTAGAATCGAGTTTTCCGTGGTTCACTCATAACCAAGAGTTTTCCTCAAAGACGCACTCTGAACATTTTACACTTTTGAGTTTTATTCGTAGGCGCACTCACAACCTTTATAATTTACCCAACCAAATGGGATTTCACAAATCGCAAGTGTTTTGATAAAGAAGAATTAAAACACACTTGAGCACTCACAAATATTAAGAAGATTGTGTGAGTTGCATACCCAAGTGTTCCAAGCTCACTAAATGTAATGAAGATGTGTGTGGGCTTGTATGAGTGTTTAAGTGTATGAAGGTTTAAGACACTCTTGTATTTGCCTTGGTAGAATATGTATGAAGGTTTTCTAAGTCTCTCACCAAATGCAAATGAGTTGGGGTTCTATTTATAACAAAATGCAAAGCATTCCCCAACTTACAGCGCGACCGGTATGGAAACCAGTATGGAGACCGTCATGGATCTCCCTGGTTTCAGTAACTGCACCATAAAGGCTAGACCGGTATGGAAACCGGTATGAGGACCGGTTTGTAGCTCCCTGGTTTCAGTAGCAATGCATGTTCTGATGACCAGTCAAGACTGACGATATTTGGTACTTTGGCCATAACCTTCTCTAGAAATTTCCAAATCATGATCCGTAAATTTCTACATAAACTAGACACATATATCTAGCTTCTGTAACAAATTCAGCTCCAAAAACATTAAGATGAATTTTATGGAATTTTTCTAATGTGACATGTATGCAGAAAAAGCACATATGAGCATGTTGTACTAAAATGGCTCTAGCAAAAGTTTTATGCATCGGAATTGTGTTCCGTTTGAACCGTGGCAAAGTAGAGACACATATCTATGTAACGGTATATCATTTTAAGTTTAATTCAACCATTTGCTAGTTTTTAGAAGATCATTTACCGATGCACTTGTGCATGAAGTTCATTTTGGTGCAAATAAAATGCAAATAATTCTTTTAGCATTCTAAGCCATTTTAAATGCAAGTGATGCAAAATGTATGATTCCTAAGAGCTTTAGATCACTTGAGTAAACTCACTTACAATTAGAGCACTAAGCTAAGACTTCACATGATTTCTTCAATTATGCTCAAGTCATCACATTCTCGCTCTTCACCACATATACTTCGACACTTTTTGTATTGCTTCGTGTTTGCTCGTCGAAGTCTTCTTTCTCGCGTTGCATCATCAAAATCAATTACAATCAATTATGCGACCAAGTCGCCAACAAATTACAGTTGAAAAGCTGGATATCAAACTTTGGAACATACAATAATGAGCTCTAGAATTTGTAATTAACGGGGTAATTGCATC
>SKCR01003842.1:0-36422 GCA_019454045.1 Zanthoxylum bungeanum | reverse complement strand
GAAACTAAAGCTTGGAGAGATGCAGTTGCGCTTTGGGAGTGGAGACTCTCTGGATGCAGTTGCAGTGAGAGTATGCGATATCCCTTTGCCGAATGGGAAACTTTTGTTGCATGATTGCTAAGTTGTACCGGGATGTGTAGCAAATATTATAATTCTTTTTTTATTAGATACAGAAGGTTATCGTATTAATATTAAGAACTATTCTTTGTATTTATATGATAAACGTAATATTGAGATCTTTTGTTGTCCAAATGAGCATGGTCATTACATATTGCATACTTCTAAAGATATTTTGAATACCAGGATTAATAAACGTAGTTACCTATTGTCAATAATACTGAACTTTGGCATATGCGCCTAGGTCATATAGGCGTTAAACGCCTTACCCGATTGGTTAGGAATGGTTTGATACTAGATCTCACCATTGAATCCGATCCAACTTGTGAATCGTGAATTCAAGGTAAGATGACCAAAGCCCCATTTTCGGGTGTTGGACACCGCGCCACTAACTTACTGGAACTCGTACATTCGGATGTATGTGGTTCACTAAGTCAGACTGCTCACAGTGGTTATTCGTACTTCGTTACCTTTACCGATGATCTGTCACGGTACGGTTATGTCTATCTGATGCGACATAAATCAGAAACCTTTGAAAAGTTCAAAGAGTTCCGAAATGAAGTAGAAAAACAGACTCGTCAAAATATTAAATGCCTTCGATCCGATCGAGACGGCGAATATATGAGCAGTGAGTTCATGGATTATATGAAGGAGAATGGGATTCTCGCTCAATATACTCATTCAGGTACTCCACAACACAATGGAGTGTCTGAGATGAGAATCAGACTTTATTGGATATGGTCTGATCAATGTTGAGTTTTACAGATTTGCCCTATTTCCTATGGGGCTACTCTCTTTTAACAGCTGCACATCTTCTGAATAAGATTCATTCAAAAGATGTTCTTACGACTCCGTATGAGATATGGACCAGTAGGAGACCAAATCTTAGTTATATTAAGGTTTGGGGTTGTCCTACCTATGTCAGGATGACTCAGCCAGATAAGTTTTTGCCTCGAGGGTAAAGTTTAGGTTTGTTGGATATTCTTCGAACATGAAGGGATAACTGTTCTATGATACTGAGCATCGAAATGTGTTTGTAGCTCGCTACGCAAGATTTCTAGAAGTAGAATTTTTGTCAGAATGTGGTAATCATAGACAGGTTGAACTTGATGAAGTCCAACCTGAAAACAACGAACCAACGGAGGAACCTGAAGTTCAAGTAGATGAAGAACCTTCAACACACACACTTCGTAGGTCACAAAGGGTATCTAGACCTCTTGAACGCTTGTAATTGATACAAGAAAGAGTCTCGATGTTCTCTTAGTTGAAGAGACTAATCTTTTTACCTATAGAGAATCGATGTTGGACATCGACTCCGTGAAATGGCAAAGTGCCATGAAATCCGAGTTAGACTCAATGCATGAGAATCAAGTTTGGGACTGGTTCCGATTCCCGAAGGATTATTCCTATCGGTTGTAAATGGGTTTACAAGAGGAAGTGCGGACCTGATGGAAAGGTTAAAACCTATAAGGCCCGACTGGTAGCAAAAGGTTACACGCAGCGACCTGGCGTCGACTACAATGAAACTTTTTCACCAGTAGCAATGCTTAAGTCTATTAGGATTTTGCTTTCTATAGCTTCGTATCTTGACTACGAGATTTGACAAATGGATGTAAAAACGGCTTTTCTAAATGGATTTCTTGATGAAGAAATCTATATGGAACAGCCGGAAGGTTTTGCATCCAGTGAAAACTCGGGTATGGTATGTAAGCTTAAGAAGTCCATTTATGGACTTAAACAAGCTTCACGAAGTTGGAATCTTCGATTCGATGAGATTATTAGATAGTCTGGTTTTCTTAAGAATTCGGAAGCATCCTGTGTGTATCAGAAGGCCAGTAGGAGTATGGTAGTATTTTTAGTCCTCTATGTTGACGACATCCTAATCATTGGGAATGATATATGGATGTTACAAGGAGTCAAAGCATATATCTGTAAGAATTTCTCCATGAAGGACCTGGGAGAAACTTCATATATTTTAGGGATAAAACTCTATAGAGATAGACAAATGAAGCTGATTGGGTTATCCTAATCAATGTACATAGATAAGATCTTGGAACGATATAATTTTGGTAACTGTAAGACAGCAAACATACCGTTCAAACATGTGATTCATCTTTCAAAGAAGATGAGTCCACAAATAGAAAATGAGAAGGTTAAAATGTCTAACCAACCTTATGCTTCATGTTTGGGTAGCATAATGTATGCCATGTTATGTACAAGGCCTGATATCAGTTTCACTATTAGCGTAACCAGTAGATATCAGTCCAATCCCGGAAATGACCATTGGATGACCATTAAACATTTCCTGAAGTATCTTAAAGGTACTAAGGATAAGTTGATAATTTATGGAGGAAGTGAACTGCAAGTTAACGGGTATACGGATTCCGACTTCCAATCGGATCCTGATGATAGAAAGTCTACATCTGGATTCGTCTTTACCCTTAACAGAGGTGCAGTTCACTGGAAGAGTTCCAAACAAGGGCAACAGCAGATTCCACCACAGAGGCGGAATACATTGCAGCTTCTAAAGCTGCAAAGGAAGTTGTATGGATTAGAAACTTTATCACATAATTCGGAGTTGTCCCAAGTATCGAGAATCCGATTATGTTATACTGTGATAATATTGGAGCCATTGCGTAATCAAAGGAACTGAGGGGGCATCAGAAGTCAAAGCATGTGGAACGGAACTACCACATCATTCGAGAGATTATGTTGCGAGGGGATATTACCGTCTGCAAGGTACTGAGTGAAGATAATGTGACAGACCCGCTAATGAAGGCCATACCTCCGAAGTTATTTGATAAACCTGTGGAGTCGATGGGTATTAGATACAATCGATATTGGCACTAGAGCAAGTGGGAGATTTTGTTGGGGTTGGTGCTTAGAGCGCCAATTCCCCGTTGTATTTCCTTGAAAATACTATTGTAAATGTTTTATTATGAATAAAATGAGCAGTTTCTATAATATAATATATCTTCTAATATGGTAAAGACGTAATAGACCTTAGGATGATTATTCATGATATAGTTGCAAAAGCGTCGCAACTGACATTGAGTTGTATCATGACATTGTCATTCTTAGACAATTCCTGGTCAAGGTTTACACTACTTGGTCAATAAAGTAAACATGTTGAGACCGGTACATGTCGTATATTGGAATATATGATTCCAATGGTTTCTCAATGAACCATGAGTCTTGGGGACTCTTATAGACGTGTAGGTGTTTATAATGGATAAACATTGAACGACTCACCGAAGATTCTTAATGGATGGTACACCAACGTCAATAAGAATCTTCCCGGGTTGACTAGCATTTGTGATTCTTCGACTTGAGATACCACTGTGGGCACATGAGACATCTTCCAAACTTAGATGGCAGTCATGTCAACGATCTATTTAGATCAGACCTCCGCCTGTTCGTTGGGTGTGGACAGATCTTTAGGGTGTCCTGTGTGTGTCGAGATAGGATTCGTCAGTTTTGTGTATAGAGTATAGGTAGTCGATATATGATTAGCAATCAGATAAAAACCATGGGCCCGTGGTACACTTTTGAAGTCAGTTCTAAGTGTTCTTTTAGAGATTGCTAATATAGACGTCGACATGATTGTCCTTATAGAGATTTGACGTTTATATCTATATCTCTGGGATATATCTGGATACCTGTGATGGAGGAATTATACATATGTCATGACCTTGACCTGTATGATTCAGCGAGTTTATCTGTGGTCTTCATAATTTACGGGTGGGAAAATTATGGACACGAAATTGGATTTCGTGATGGATATGCATGAATCTAGAGAGTCTCACTAGTGAAATATACTCGTAGAGCACTAGGGCAATATTTATGAATAATATTGATTATTTATAAGTCATTTAAAGGTTAAACGAAAAATACATGCGAATGGACCTAATTGTCATTTCCTAATTTTTGTGTATTTACATTTAATGATAGATTTTATCAAATACACATTAATTAATTGTCAAATTGAGATATTTGACTAATATCATAAATATATATGTATTTTGAGATTTAATCTAAATATATTACATATATTTAAAATATTTGTATTTAAATAATTATTAAATTATTTAATTGTTAAATAATTAAATTAATTAAAATATAAATATCTTAAAGTTGTGATATTTATGGAAATGATTTTAGTTGCTTTATTTGACTTTAAGAAAATCATTAAATGGTTTGATGATGACTTATGCAAGTTGATAAAGTAAATAAAATGAAACAAAATTGAAATATCTAGATATTTATCATATACCAAAATTCGGCCAAGGCATTTGGTGAATGAATAAATTGTTTGTTTCATTTTTAGGGTTTAAGGGTTCATTAGTTACCAAAATAAATACAAAAGAAGTTGAGAGAAAAGTTTGAAGGCAAAAGGAAAAAGCTTGGAAATCTTTTGTATTTGTAAGTTTTTCTTTAAAACTTTCAACATGAAAAATAATTCTAACATACTTAGCTTCAACTTGTGTTGCTTTGATGTTGTCTCTTCACTTATAGTTTGTGTTTTTAATTGGTTGTGAACTTGAATGAAAGATGTATGCATGTATGGTTTCCAAGTGAGCGTGAAATGGTTTCATAAGCTCTATTTTGATTATTTGATAATCAAGTTGCCATTCTAGAGTTATTGAGCCACTCCTTGGTGACCTAGAATTATTCTAAAGTTATTTCAAAGTGGTGACACTTGTTTGGTTTGATAAAGAATGAATGAAAGTGTTGGATTTAAAAGATTTCGTAATATTTGTCAATTTGAGGAAATTATAAAATTAGGGTTCTTAACCCTTTCCAAATTTGTGGCTTTTCATATATGTGATGTATTATAGTGTGTATATGATGCATATACATTTTTTGGTTGATTGGATTTGATCTTGACATATTTTGAACATAAAATGACTAAATTGCAAATTCTTAATTTTTCTGGGTGCTCTCGGTAATTTGACTAAAATTGAGGATTTTGTTGCAATCTGATTTTGATGAGTTGGACTTGTTGGAAATCATTTTAGAAATTATTTAGAATCATCCAAAATTATATTTGATAATTTTGGGACTAAAATGATCAATTTGCAAAGTATTGGGGCAATTCGGTAATTACCAAGAAATTTGGTTTCTTGTCTAATTTTTCAGAATTTGATAATTGGATAATTGAATAAATAAGTTTATTTGATTGATCCAAGAAAAATTTTGAAATCGGAAAATTTTGATTTTCCGCAATTCCTCTGCGTTACCAGATTTTCGCTATAAAACCCCTACACATTCCTACATAAGGACAAATTTAAGGTCTTCACAGACCAAGATAGCATCCATGTCACTTTTCCATTAACATAATTATCCCCAGTTAATTTTTCTTGTTGTTTGAGAATGGAGATTATTGCAGATGACATGACTGAAAAAATAATAAACGCGCATTCAACATTCATTCATTGCATATTAAATTGTCAAAATTTAGGCATAAAATTAATATAATGCATGATCAATGTAATATGAATTAGAAACCTAAAAGATTACTATGCCACGGTTATCTATCATCCCACAAATAAGTGTCGCAGTAATGTAGGTCAAGTATTCGCATGATAGACTGAGACATTCTCAATTGATTAATATATCTGAAATAACTCTTATTCCTATATTAATCAACTACCGTTATTTTGATCAAGGAAGCTTTGATTAACAACTTAATCATTCCTTTGTGAGTGTGACCCATTATTTCGGAACCCTTGGACTTAACTAGTGAAGTGCCGCCGTAGGTAGGTCAAATCACCAGATACATCTAGAGTCTCTATCCTTTCGGAATCCAAACCTGATATTGACCCAAAAAATGACATCATCTGTATGGGGACGAAAGCAAAGCCGTCTCTAGGAGCCTATTGAATCTCACATTTCTGGATAACAATGGAGATCGCGGGATATATTGTGTATATTCTTCTCTCACTCACTATTTTGAAGTGTAAGTTTTTATCTCGCTAGTATCTTATGAATCTTAGATTATGCTCGCCTAAAGTCATAACCTTATTTATAATAGTTGATAATATAATGATCTAACTAATTTTAACTCTTAAAATTTTATTCACTAATCCCGATTAGTCTCTACTAACCAATTAACTTAATTAAACTAATTTAAACAAGTTGTTATAGTGATCTAATCCACTTATAGGTTTTAAAAATTAGAATTCAACGAACGGACCAAATGTCATTAAACCATTTAATCGATAAAAGCACATTATTTATTCTAATGGTACGTGGTATTGTATCCCGAGTGCAGATCATATTATCGTCCATTCGGAATCAGCTATGGAATTTACGTATGGGTTTCCATCTGATATACCAATGAGAATAATATAGTCATAAGGTCCATTTATATTTAAACTTGAATTCGTAATTTTTTAAACCTTTAAACCAATTAATCTTATTAATCTGTTTACATGCGTCCTATATTCTTATTTAACTTTTAAAATTGCATAAAATCATATTTTATGACTTGAATATCATGCATGTCTACATGTTATGGCATATGAAAATGCAAGAGTAGGCACCCTAGGCTATATGACATGTTAATAAACAATTTAAACATTCATATTAACCCATGTCTAGGACTGAAAATGTTTGACGGGCGTTTGACGGACTTTTGAACGTTTTCAGGCAGTAGAGTTTCGTTCGTGTTGCATTCGAACGCCTTTCTGAACACTAGAACTTCATTTACTCTTTCCGGAGCTTCCGGACTCCGTTTTGGTCCCCATTTTTTCTGCGGACTCGTAACAGAACGTAGTTTTACATACATCCATAAATTACGTTAACCGAGATCTTATTTTTCTATACTAATCTAATTAGTTCAACAAATCCAAGGTATCATTTGGTCTTCAAAACTTGCTCCATGGTATGTTTTGAGTTCTTCGCGGAATAGGTTCGTAATGAGTCATTTGCAGCATCGACTTCTCCAAGTTACAAATTGAGTTACAAAATGGACTTATTACAAGAAAATGGACTTACAACACTTAAAAGAATATGACCTTATGGTCTTACATTCCCAATACTAAAAATAAGAGCCGAAAAATTAACAATCAACGCAATACATTCATCACATGAATCAAAGTAAACATTCATCACATGAACATTAAAAATCATTCATCTCATGAATCTAATTGTGCCAACTCATCACAACATGAATTCTAATAATCTATATCATAGATAAATTATTAAAACTTGAAACTTTAAAGAAGAAGGGTTAAGAACACTTTTCAACCTTAAGCTCTTGATGCCAATTATAGGAAACGACTTTCCTTAGTGCGACGGAAGTTGCTTGTGGTGGCACCGGCTCCGGTATAGATCCTTAAAATTTTATTTGCCTTCTCCCTTTGTTGTAGTAGCCGAGATCAATCTTTTGGTGTCCAACGCTTGGATCAACCACTCGATCTTTCGAACTATGACTCGAAACCAAAAAACAGAAGTGTGGGCTTCACTCACAAGATCAAAACTCTAAACTATTTAGAGAATTAAGATGTCACAATTGTGTATGGCTTTTTGGAATTTCAAACACTCTCACAACACTTGTGAATGTTTGAACTCTCTATATTTTCTCTCAATTTCTTTCTCACCACACTTGTGTGATTGGATGCAAAATGTTAACCTTAGGAAGTGAGAAAAATGGTAGAGATTATATTCTCTTACACGAGCCAACTAACCTTGCCATTAAGCATCTAACGTTTTCTTGCAATGACCAACACAAAAATGTGAATACCTTACCAAAGAATAAAAAATGATAAGCTAAAGACAAGGACTTTGTCATTAAGCATCTAATGCTTTCATTCAATGGAAAACACATAAATGTGAAGGTCATACCAAAGCATAAAATGCATTAGCTAATGAAAAATATATTAGGTGTATCAATGCCACCTAATAGACATAATTACTTGGATGACATGGTAAGCCATATGGATTTGTCTCCACTGGTAAATAAAAATCAATATCTTAATAATGATTTATTTACCATCAATTATGTTGTAGTAATTATCTCATAATTATTACCAACTTGATTATCTCATAATCAAAGAATTCTAAAAAATATTAAGTTAAACTAATTTAACATAGTTTTCATTTGTGACAATAAATATTATTAATCTCATTAATAATATATAAATATAAAGTGAGCATATAATTAGACAATCTAGTTATATTAGGTTTGCTATAGTTAATCGAGCTAGCACGGGGACCAAATTGACCTACGGTTCCGTGCTCCAATAATTCCAAAATTATAATTAAACTCTTTAATCAGATATTACGAATTATTAACTCCGCGTTATTCTACTAAAAACTTGAAGTTGAACTCCTGTTACCGTATATGGATAAAATAAACTGAAAAACTTCGGTGTCCATCGATATAGTCATTACATATAGATATAGCCCTTTATGAATATCTCATAAATAAAGCCGGGTCAAAAGTCCGTTAAATCCCTCTAAATATTTTATCTCTTAAGCACCATTGATTCCATAATGAACAATTAATTCATAATAATTATGAATATAAAACTTTCTATTCGCAATAGAAAATTGAGCGCTCAAATTGTTCAAGTCCCAAATCAACTCTTAAAAAGATATTCCTCTACTTCTCGTAATAAAGAGTGAATTCCATATCTATGTAAAATGTTCTCAGCTACACACCAAACCATATCCCTAAAATATGTCGTTATTGGCCGGGAATGCAACACCAACCTCACCATAGTAAATCAAATGACATAGTCTGTCATGTAGGAGTTCGTAATACACTCAGGATTAAAATTGAATCCATATATGACCATCTATTAGATAAAATGAATTTCTTCGGTTAACGAATATTAAAAGAAATTTGTATTTATCTGAGTCCAGTCCTATATGATCTCATCATACAAGGTGCCTCCATTCCAATTTCACTACATGAACGATCCTGAATCAAGGTCGTCATACAAGTATAGAATGGACTGCAACTATAGATAAACCACAAACAAAGTACCCTCTTTGTTTGCTCTCTATGGACTATTTAGATTACTAACTTCAGACTTAAATCCTCTTGTGCATCAAACTTACACTAAGTCTGAAGGTACAAGAGTATTCAAGGTAAACAAGACAATTGGACAATATGCGATATAAATCAAACAACTTTGATAAAATGAATTATTATTACAATAACCAATCTCTTTACAATATATGAAGATCTAGGACATAAATCCCAATATGAATAACGTGAAAAATAAATGTACCTAAGTAGATGCTCTTTCCTTTTTAATATGGGCAAGGTAGTCAGGACAGTTCCTCTTCCAATGGCCGATCTTGCTGTAGCGGTGGCATTTGTCTTCGGCAGCTCTCTTGGGTTTAGCTATCTTACCTTATGGTGGAACATTTGAACCATTCTTTTCTTTCCTTTCTCTTTTTCTCATTCTGCCTAGATTGGGAAGAAGCGGAAAAAGAAGTGGGTTTTAGAGGTCAAGTCGGAACTCTCTTCCTCAAATCTTCCTCTGTAGTTTGTAACAATCCTATGCAACTCTTGATAAGCATAGCTAATCCCATTCATATTGAAGTACATCACAAATTGGCGATATGACGCCGAGAGTGAACCAAGAATGACACTTCGTCCCAAAGTGTCATTTAGAGGGAAGTGAAAGCGCCTCAATTGTTTGATCAAATCGATCAAGTGAAGCACATGTGGACTCACAACCTGTCCCTCTTCGAGTCTTGAATGGAATAATTCCATCAAAACGTTATGAACCAAGACTTGTTCTTGTTTCAAAAAAGACTCATGAAGTCGCATCATTATACTATATGCGTCAGGCATACTAAAATATTGCATTTTAAGTTACGGTGCCAATGAGCTCAGAATGTATATTTAACCTTTAAATCATCATCTTTCCATCTCTGGAAAGTCTCACGTTCCTCTGGTGTTGCATCTTCTGATATAGCAAAAGCCAACGGACCTTCTAACACATATTCTAGTTTCTCAGACCCGAGGACAATCCTCAGATCCAAGTCCCAATCTACAAAGTTGTCGGTGCCTTTAAGCTTGTCCATATCAAGTATACGAGCAAACAGGTTAGTCATAGATGCCGCCATCGCAAATCTATCATATAGATAGCAAAAATGGTTAGTAGACAAAACAGTTTCATATAATATAAAATAATAAGTATTATATAGATCATGGATTTTTAATCTAAAGAATGCCCCTTCCACTATAACATGCAATACTGTAATCCCCAAATACAATGAAAACAAATAATTAATCAAATTAGATACAATAGTAAAAGGTGGATCCCATGAATATATTTCAGCTAATAGCTTTGGCACGTTCTTGCCTACGTATATTCATTAGGTAGACAACTCATTGTCAATCACTCACTAGTGACTCATAGGTTCCAGTCTTGGTCATTTCTCATTGTGACAGCTTTGGCACGTTCACAAGGAGACGTACCAAGGTTAAACTTGTCAATGATAAATTCAAGATACTTGCGTAGTCTTAACAGCTTTGGCACGTTCAGAATTTCCGTTTTCGCTTAAATTTACCTAATAACAAATATTTATCCGGTACAAATAAATCACTATCGGTTATACCCTCATAACTTTGGCATGTTCTCGGATACATGCATAGAAGATTTATTTTTAAACCGTATTGACAAGACGGACCAAGAAACACACATTAAATACATATTACCTTTTAAACCTTATTAATTAAGGATTTTCCGCAAAAGATATTGTATACCATAGTTAATCAAATTAAATAACACATGCATGCATAAAGTAAAGAATAGATTAAATTTCAGATTTAAGGACCTAATCATATCATGGTTCAGGATCAGACTCGCTCTGATACCAATTTTGTTGGGGTTTTTAAACGGTATTTTCGGGTAACACAACGGAATGCGGGAAAATCAAACTAATTTATTTTAATCACTCTATACAAAATAAAACAAACTTTTACCTAAAAATCACAATTTTTTCCAATATTGCCGAAAGACCCCTAAACTTTGCATTTTGATCATTTTAGTCCTAATTTGTCAAATACATAATTAGGTGATTCCAAATCACTACCAAAATTATTATACATGTCATGCATGTCAAAATACATTAAGCAACCGAAATACCATATTTCCTTCAAATTGTCGAAAAGCCCACAAAGTTTCAAATTTGATCATTTTGGCCCAATCTTGTCAAAACAAGCTTAGATGATTTCCAATCAACCCCAAAATGATTTGTATATCTTATACATCAAAATACAACATATATGAAAAGCCCCAATTTTGGTTTAGGTTAGAAACCTTAATTTTTTAATTAATCATATTAACCAAAATTAATGCAATCCAACACTTTAATCTAATCTCTACAACACCAAACAAGTCTCACCACTTTGAAACACGTCAAGAACAATTCTATGTCATCATTGAGTGGCCTAACAACTCAAGAATGGCAACCAAGTCATCTAATGACCAAAAGAGAGCTTAATAACACTTTATAAGCTTTCTTTATTAACATACATGCTAACATCTTTCATTCTAAGCATCCAACGTCAATATTACAAAAACTAAAAGAGTAGAGAAACAAATAAACATCACATGTAGTAGCTTGGAACCCTAGAAATTTTTTTCTAGTTGCAAAGGAATTGAAAAAACTTACAAGGCTTTAAGTTTTCTTCAAATTTTCTCTTTTTCCTTCACTTCTTCTCTCAACTTTCTTTTGTAATATTTTTGGATGCTTAACACACTAAGTTGCAAATGAAAAATGAAACCCTTATATATGTAGTGTTAGGAACGAAAATGGGGAAAAAATGAATTAGATTTTGTATTTTTTATTCTAAAATAAAAGAAGCAAAATCCAATTTGACAACCTTTTTCATAAAGTAAATAACAAGTGCACCGATTACATTAAGCCATATATAGCAATAATAATGATAAATATAAGTGTATTATTTTTTCTAATTATTTAACAATTAGAAAATTCAATAATAACTTAATACAAATATCTAAACACATGTATCATATTTACTTTAGATATTCCATAACACATATATTTGGAACATGTGTCAAATACTTTATTTGACAATTAATTAATGTGTATTTAATAAAATCAAATATTTAATTCAATTACAGACTAACTAGTAAATGGCGGAATAACCCTTAAAGCATGTATCTTATCATTTAACCGTTAAACGATTTATAAATAATCAATATTATTTATAAAATTTGCCCTAGTTAGAGGTGGTCGGTGGTTCGGTTTGGTTCCGGATCCACTTTATGTGGTTCAGGTTCCATTCGGTTTTTTTTTTTGAAAATAAAATATTGGTCTAGGATTAATCCTCTTGAACCGTTCTGTTCCGGTTCCGGTTCCATTCAGTTTTTTTTTTTTGAAAATAAAATATTGAGATGAATAAAATAATATAATTTAAAATTATGAATTTGAATTTATATAATAAACTTACATTACATAATATTTACATTAAATTACAAATAAAATTCTTATCTAAAAAAAATAAAATTAAAGAGCTTTAACTTAAATTTTTAAAAACTTAAGTTGCCTACGTATCCTCCAGGGGTGAGAGGAATCAAATCCCACGTAGTTCCATTACATTTGAAAGATATTTCCCCCATTGTAATTTTACAATTATTTAAATATTTAATTATCAATCATCATATGTGGTTGTTGATCCTTCAGCTCCGCTTGCACTTGCAGATGCATTATCGAACAAGTTTTCAAATTCATCAGAGGCATCTTGTTGTAGCCTTTGGGTGTGACCATTGGAACCCTATGGTTCCAACGGTTCCAACCGGAACCTTACGGTTCTGGTTGGAACCATTTAGAATAGCTGAAACCGACGGTGCCAGCGGTTCCAACCGGTTCAGTTATGGTAAAAATCCTAATCAAACCGATCAGGTTTCGGTTCGGTTCCTGAATTAGAATCGGAACCGGTTGGAACCGAAACCATCCGGTTCCAACCGGTTCAGTGCCAGTTCCAACCGGTTCAGTTTCGGTTCCGAACCGGAACCTTGGCCGAGTCTAGCCCTAGTACTCTACAAGTATATTTCATGACTGAGACTATTTAGATTCATGCAAATCAGTCACAAAATCCATTTTCATGTCCATAATCTACCCACCTGTAAATTATGACGACCACGGATAAACTCGCAGAATTATACAGGTCAAGATCATCGCATACGCATAATCCATCCGTCACAGGTATTCAGATTATTCCAGAGATATAGATATTAAAGTCAAGTCTCTATGGATATAATCTCATCGATATTTCTATTAGCGATCTCTTAATAAAACTTAGAACTCACTTCTTGTTGGATAATTATGACCCATAACATCACGATTTGTAAAGAACATTTTGTTTTTGTACAAATTAACTACGTGACAAAAGGAAATTGCTATTTTATCATTATTGTAATTGGATTACTTGGATATATATTAATTATAAAAGTCCATATGATTAAATCAGATTAATAAGATATGAGACAGTATTAATCCACGAACGGTTTAATCATTAAATATCCCTAGTCGAAGTATTATCGAGACTGGACATTGATACTGTAGAATAGACTAGTATTACACTTATGCGCGTTATGGAAGCTTAACGACATAATTCTCATATATTTAGGTATTGGATACTTATGCAAGTGAAATAAGAGGTTATGTTAGCCGTTGGACCGGGAACAGTTCGCTCTGGATAGACCCACTCAGAATCCTATTGGTAGTATGACTATGTGTCTATGGGAATCCGAATCAGGGTAGGTGTATGTGATCTTTAACCTGAGACTTACGTCACTATTACTTGCGACAATCAGTTTACTTTAGTATTGGTTGTCTTGAGCTTTAACAGGTTCTGTGTACGCCTGTAGTGGGTTTACTGAGAATCGTAGTGTATTGGATGTGATGTCAAGATGGGACTATCACTTCAGTCATATGGAGATGATGGTCACACAGGATACGGAACTAGTACTCTTAAAAGTTACAGCTATCGGGATAATATGACTAGGTCATGACTTCCCAATTGCAGAGATTAGTTACTCGGGATCCGATATATGCTTCGTACGGGGCAGACACAGAGCCAGCCCTAGCCTAGCATGTGACATCCGATATTGGATCGTATTACGCATTACATTATATTAGTATTACTATGCCTGATACATATGATATTCCTCGGTGAATATTTCTGGAGAATTGGGTAGGCACGATGCTTTGCTAGAAGCCAACCATGTCTTGTAAATCAGTGAGAATGTGGTACGGGGTACGCACATGTTCGGATAATTCGATAACTGTATTTACTGCCAACATATCCAGGAATCTATTGGGTCACTTCCCAACGATTCACCAATGACATTTGACTCAGATAAAATTAATCTGGGATTAATTATGAGAGAGAAAATTAATATGGGATTAATTGCGGTAAGAATTAATCTGGGATTAAATTCGTATATAAGAGAGAACGCGATTAATTTAGAATTAATTGATAAAATAAATTTAATAGTTAAATTGGATTTTTCTATTTAATTTATTTATTTGTGGCTAAAATAATATATCGGATATATTAACTGAAATCGGATTTCAATACGAAATTAAAATTGGATTTTAATTCGGGCGAACGAATTAATTTAGAATTAATTCCAAAACGACTATCGTAATAATTTTACGAGGCATAATTACTTAATTAAATTGGATTTAATTATGGCACGACGGAAAATTCCTTTAATTCAGAATTAAACGAACCCGATAAAATTACCCAAGTCAAGTTGTGTGGTTGAGAAGCCAACTCAAATTTTGAATTTAAAATGTGGTGGGACCACATGACTTACATCAAATGTCAATAATTGATGTAAGTAGTTGGCTTTATTTAATGCATTCATTTAACAACACAACAACCAAGTTTAGGAAACTAACACACTCTCTCGTCTTCTCCCTCACATGGCCGAAACTCTTCTCTCATGGTGGTAAAATTTTGCTTCAAAATTTTCTACTAAGTTAGCACTTGGAGGAGTTAAATGAGGTGATAGGGAAACTCACCCAAGGAAAAACAACTCAAACAACAAGCTTGGAGCTTCATCCAAAGAAGGAATTTTCGAATTTCTCCCAAAATCAATGTAAGTGATTCTGCCACTTTTCTTGATAATTTCACACATAAAATCATGTTTAGGATCTTGTGGCATGTCTTAGAGACTAACAATGGTATCTAGAGCCTTGCTAAATATGATTTTGAAATCTAGGGTTCATAAACTTTAATTAGGAATTTTTGCTTGGAGTATGAAATTTCAAAATTGAGTTATTGGTTGATGTTAGATGATGATAACTTGGAGTTGTGCATTATTAGATTTTTGAAAAAATGATTGGATCAAATTTCCCCAATTTTCTTATGTTGGCCGAATACTACCCTAGAATAGCTCATGGTGATTTTTTAAATTATGACACTTGGATGTGTTAATGGCATGAAATATATGTTGAATGTTGATTTAATTGGATTAGAATCAAATTGGATGTTAATTTCTTGTCATTGTCGTGAGAAGCATGCTTGTTGGAGACTTGATTTTGCTTCAATTTGTGTTGGACAAGAATTGGAATGATAAGCATGATTAATTAGATTAATTAATATTTTGGAAATGTTAGATTAATTAATTAGTTATGTTAATTACACTTAAATTGGATTAATGTAATATTTGGAATATTGTATTAATGTAAATTCCTCCCTAAAATACTAATTGGGCTAATTTGGTTATATTTGGATTAATGAGCTTGGTTGGGCCAAGTTTGGTTGTGGACAATTGGGTTGGATCCAATTGGGCCTAAACTATTTCCATAAAAGTCCAAAATATGACTTCTGGGCCTTTAATAATCTAATTGGCCTAATAGGCCAAAATTAATTTATGGCAGAGGGTGATTCCTAAATGAGCCAAGGCATTATGGGTTTGATCCATAATGGCCAAAACTCCATGCCTAAAGAATTAATTAAAGCCCATTAGACCTAAAAGAATTGGCATTGGATGTTAAATAGGCCTTTGAGACCATTTGGTTTGGATTGGATTTCCAAGTCTAAAAAGGCATTATTATAATTAAATAAGTGTAATTGTTTAATTTGGAATTAAACTTGAATTATTATTGAATACAATTTAAATTTGATTTAATATTGTAGTTCGATATAATTCAAGAATACTTACTTTGAGTATTTATTCTTAATCGAGTTGGACTCGTGCAAATCAAATCATTTTATGAACATTGGATGGTCATTAATCGAACAATTAATTAATTGGATTACATTGATTGACAACATGCTATGTGTGAATGCTTGGATGTATTTGTTTGAATAATGTATATCAGATGGATATTAGTTGGGTGGGGGCAATTTTGGAATTTTTGTAAATATTATATTTATTTGAAATTGGACCTGCGTGTCCAGCCTATCACCTCTTATTCTCATTGTATTTCTCTTTCACCAATTCCCCTGAATGTAAATGAGGTTTCTTATAGTGTTATGTAATTGGGTATATAGAAGAATGTAAAGTAGGAACAAAATGTATTGAATAATATCATCCGCATATCATTATTATATTTATCGCGCCTTATTATGCTTTTCGAATGCATGTTTAAGGGTGTTTGATGAGACCTAATCAAAGATAAAAAAATTGGTTGCCAATTTATGAAAACGCCCTCGCATTTAATATTATGTGTTTCTTTCCATTGAGTGGTTCTCTCTCAAGATCCAAGATTGGTTTTGATTTTTTGGCCAAAGTCAAGATCATTGTCTATCGCAGATGTGTTTGAACCATGAAAGCTTTGTTAATATCACATGTCTTGGGCAGTTGTGACTTTTTGGCCAAAGTCAATGTCACTCTTGTTCATCGACATGGATTACGAAGCTTTCCCATTGTCAATGGATTGCGCTTAACTAGAATCATTAAGCTTTTTGAGCCAAAGCCAAAGCTTAGTTGATTGAGAGGAAACAGGTTAGGAAATATATTAGATATATGTTTCAGACTTGGATGTCCACCTACCGGATCTAGGAATTAGATGAGATCCGATTGATCTTATAGATCTACCTAGTTAAATTTTATACAGCTTGTTGGCCAAATTCAAGGTTGTGTATTATTTAACGGGATCCTAGCCCACTAGGAAACTAGGTTTCCCAAGTACTCAACAGAGGTTAGAGGCTCGCCGAAAATTAGTGGGAGGCTAGTATTAAATTTGCAATTTCGTTTAATACTCACTAACATGCGCGCTCTATTATTATTATTTTTCATTATTATATATATTAGTTGAAATAATATTATTCATTTATTGTTTTCTTTGAACAGTTAGACTATACTCAACACTACTCCATTTTTAGTTGGTTATATAGTTGGACTATAGTAACCATTGCATTTGAGTGTACTCAAAATATTTGATTGGATAGTTGGACTATAGTAATCAAAATGGCTGGAAAGTAAGAGTTAGGGACATAATCATGGGTGAGAATGTCTTTAACGGCGTAAATTTTCCAGGCTGGGAATTGAACCTCAGGATAGTCCTGAGAGCTGAGAAGTTGCTCTATGTAATAGAGAGACCTCTCGGGCCTAAGCCCGGACTTGAGCGGCCAGTAGCGCATAAGCTTTGGAAGACTCACTGTGATGATAACTTTACTGCTCAATCTGTTATGGTTGCTGTAAGTTTCGTCGTCAGAATAAGGGATTGGATCCTTATACGATGATGTTGAAGTTGAAGGATATTCATATATCTAATCTTAGATCTCAGAAGTATGATTTGCAGAATAAGCTCTTTCGCTCTCGTATGTCAGAGGGTACATCTGCCGAACACTACGTGTCACATATGATTGCTGACATCGAACAGCTGGGTCAGCTAGGCATTACTTTTGAGGCCGAGAGTTCCATAGATTTGATCTTACAGTCTCTACCCGACTGCTGGGGCGGGTTCATCATGAACTATATGTTGGGTTTATTAGGTCAAACCAAGATCAAATTAAGCATAAAATATGTGTGAATAAACAAAGTAAGTTGCGGAAATACTCACTTTGATCGGTTTTGGATGTAGGAGATAACAGAAATTCCAAGCCTTTGTGTTGTGCTCCAAGCTCCCCTTTGATGTATGTTGAGCTTCCAAGCTTTTCCTTCAATTCCAAACTCATGGATTGGTTTCCCTAACACCTTTGAATGACTCTTTATGTGCTAGCAATGGAAAATTTTTGCAACAAAATTTTCCCATTCTCTTGTGTATGTCTCGGCCAAGCCAAGAAGAGAGAAAATGGGAGGCCATTCGGCCAATGAGAAGAAAATGGTGAGAGAGTAGTTTTGTTTTGATTTCAAAAATCAATTTATATCATTTACCAAATCATATTTGGTATATGTCATTCACAAGTCAAGCTTGTGTAAGAAACAAGCAATCTCCAACAACTTACAACTACCAAAAAGTAAGATAAAGTTGACTAGTGATGTGACTTGTGGGTCCCACTTAAATTCAAAATCCCAGTGGGCCCGCAAACATGTTCCGGGCTCGGGTTCGTTAATTCCGAATTAACGAATTTTCCGTTGCGACGTAATTAAATCAAATTTAATTAAATAATTATGCATAGCAAAATTACTATTCACATCGCTTGCGAATTAATTCTAAATTAATTCGTTCGCCCGAATTAAAATCTAATTTTAATTCCGTTATGAAATCTAATTTCATTTAATATATCGAATATATTTTTTATCGATTAATTCCAAATTAATCGATCTCTCTCTCCAAATAGTATTTATATCCCAGATAAAATCTCTCTGTAACTAATCCTAGATTAATTTTCTCTCTCTACTAATTAATGCCAGATTAATTATGTTCGAGTCATACGTCATCAGTGAATCCTCGGGAAGCGACCCATGAGATCCCTGAATATGTTGGTAGTAAATCCGGTCATCGGATTATCCGAACACGTGCGTACCCAGTACCACGTTATTACCGATTTACAAGACATGGTTGACTTCTAGCAAAGCACCGTGCATACCCAATTCTCCGGAAATATTCTTTAAGGAATATATAATCTATGTCAGGCGTAGTATACGTAGTATTGCGTCTTACGATCCAGTATCGGATGTAACATGCTAGGCCTGGGGCTGGAATTGTGTCTGCCCCGTACGAAGCATATATCGGATCTCGGGTAACTAGTCTCTATAATCGGATAAGCATGACCTAGTCATATTATCCCGATGACTGCAGTACATAAGAGTACTAGTTCCGTATCATATGTGACCATCATCTCCATATGACTGAAGTGATACTTCCATCTTGACATCACACCTAATACACTGCGATTCTCAATATACCCACAAGAGGCGTACACAAAACCTGTTAAAGCCCTGGACGACCAAAACCAAAGTATACTGATTGTCGCAAGTATTAGCGATGCATGTCTCAGGTTAAGACCAAATACACCTACCCTGATTCGGACTCCTATAGATACATAGTCATACTACCAATGGGATTCTGAGGGGTCTATCCAAAGCGAAGCTGTTTCCGTACCATCGGTAAACACAACCTCATATTACACTTGCATGAGTATCCAATTCCCAAATATATGAGAACTATGCCATTATGCTCCCATAACACGCACAAGTGTACTACTAGTCTATTCCGCATTATCGATGTCCAATCTTGATAATACTACGACTAGGGATATTTTAATGATTAAACCTTAGGGGATTAATACTGTCTCATATCTTATTAATCCGGAACTAATCATATGGACTTTTATCATTTATATATCCCGGTAATCCATTACAAATGATAAACGAGCAATTTCCTTTGTCACAATAGTTAATTTGTACAACAACACCATGTTATGTACACATAATGATGCTATGGGTCATAATGTCCAACACTATAATATGATGAACCAAGAGAAAACTCTTGGAGAGTTAATGGCTATGCTGAATGAGGCAGAGCCAGAGCTTCTGAAAGGTAAGAAGCGCGAGGCGCTTCTTACTTCGACATCCAATAAGCCAAAGGCTTGGCCGAAGACTTCTAGGGGTGTGAAGAAGAAGAAGAAGAAGAAGGGCAAAGCTCAATCATCACAGTCTTCTGGGAAGACAAATGACATATCCCAAGACGTCTGCCTACACTGTGGCAAATGGGGTCACTGGAAGTGTGACTTTCGTAAGTACAAGGCGGACTTGAAGGAAGCGAAGGCGGGCAAGGCTCCGGCTTTAGGTATGTTTGTTATTGAAATAAACATGTCCACTACTAGTTTTAAAAATTGGATTTTTGATACTAGATGTGGTACTCACATATGTACTGATGTACAGGATCTACAGATTAGTAGGAGACTGGCTTCAGGAGAGATCGACATGCGAGTCAGAAATTGGACAAGAGTCACCGTTTTGGTCGTTGGCACCTATGTTTTGAATTTTTCCTCAGGGCATGTACTTACATTAGGCGACTGTTATTTTGTACCTAGTTTGACTAGGAATATTATCTATGTATCTAGTTTAACCCGATGCGGGTATACCTTTGTATTCAGGAACACTGGGTGTTTTGTTTATAAAATGATATTGAGATATGTACACAATATGAATAATGGTCTTTATATTTTGAATATAAACGAATCTCAAACATATAACATGACAAACAAAAATCTCAAATTGAGTAAAATTAATGAGACTTATTTGTGGCATTGTCATCTGTGACACATTAACAAAACTCGTATATCCACACTTTAGAAGAATGGATACTGGACGGATTTGATCCTAATTCATATGATGTCTGCGAATCTTGTTTGTTAGGCAAAATGCCTAAAACACATTTTAGTGGTAAATGTGTACGTGCCACCGAGCTGTTAGCCCTCATTCATAGTGATGTATGCGGGCCCAAGTCTAGCCAGACTAGAGGTGGATATGATACTTCGTAACCCATATGGATGATGCATCGCGTTATGGTTATGTGTATCTTATGAAACATAAGTCGGAAACTTTTTAGAAATTCAAAGAGTTTCGACACGAAGTAGAAAAATAGACTAGCAAAAGTATTAAAACATTACGGTCTCACCATGGTGGAGAATATTAAGGAATGAGTTTCAAGATTACTTGAAAGCATATGGTATTCTTTCACAGTGGACTCCTCCCGGAACACCTCGATTGAACGGTGTGTCTGAACGGAGAAATCGAACTTTGTTAGACATGGTAAGGTCAATGATGAGTCGTACAAAGCTACCGATTTCCTTCTGGGGATATACATTAAATAGTGCAATACTTATTTTGAATAAGGTTCTGTCAAAGTCTGTTGAACAGACTCTATATGAAATATGGACAGAAAATAAACTAGGTTTCTTATTCCTGAAGATTTGGGGATGCTCGACATATGTTAAACATTTGGATAGTACCAAACTAGAACCCAAACCGGATAAGTGCCTATTTGTAGGTTATCCTAATGAAACGAAATGATATTATTTCTATAACCCACAAGACAACAAAATATTTGTTTGCTGCTCTTCATGCTATTTTCCTAGATCAAATGCAATTCTCAGTGTCGAATTGAGGAGAAAATTCTCATGATATAAGAACTGATTAAGAGTGATCTGTCACTGGACCCCCCTCATGGAACACAAACAGTCCATCAGAAATGAGAATGTTCAACAATCTTCTGATACACAAGAACCGCGTAAGTCGGAGAGAGTCAGAAAACAACCTGAGAGGTATGGGTTTCTGATCTCACCTCATGTAGACATTAGTCTTATTGAGGAAGATGAACCGGCTATGTATGACGAAGCGATACAAGGTATTGACTCCGCTTTATGGCAAGAATCCATGAAGTCCGAAATGGATTCCATGTATACCAACCAAGTTTGGACATTGGTTGATGTACCAGAAGGCATTAAGCCTATTGGTTGTAAATGGGTATTCAAAAGAAGACAGACATGGTAGGCAACATTCAAACATAAAAAGCTAGGCTTGTAGCTAAATGGTATTGTCAACGACATGGCGTCGATTACGATGAAACATTTTCACATGTTGCCATGATAAATCCATTCGGATAATGCTTGCTATCGCTTCATATTTTGATTATGAAATATGGCAGATAGATGTCAAAACTGCTATCCTTAACAGAAACCTTTTGGAGGATGTTTATATGCAATAACCTGATGGTTTTGTCATACCAAGACATGCAAACAAGGTTTGCAAGTTAAAATGATCCACTTATGGATTAAAGCAAGCATTGCGTTCTTGGAACCAACGTTTTGATGAGATCATAAAAGAATATGGTTTCATTCAAAACGAAGATGAATCTTGTGTATATAAGAAGGTTAGTGGGAGCGCACTGAAATTCATTGTCCTATACGTTGATGATGTTTTGCTTCTTGGAAATGACATTCCTATGCTACAATCGGTGAAAGCTTGGCTTTCTTTAAAATTCTCCATGAAAGACCTCAGAGAGGCAGCCTTTATTTTAGGAATAAAGATCTATCGAGATAGATCTAAAAAGCTACCGGCACTCTCCCAGAGCTCGTACATTGACAAAGTGTTCAAGAGATTCAACATGGATCAATCCAAGATGGGGCTACTTCCAGTGTCACATTGCGTCTCTCTACCGAATGATATGTGTTTTAAAACTCAAGATGAGATAGATGCAACGATTCAAATCCCGTATGATTCAGCAGTCGAATCGATCATGTGTGCCATGATATGTACGTGACCTGATGTCTCATATGCTTTGAGAATGTGCAGTCGCTATCAGGCCGATCCAGGTGATGGTCACTGGATTGCTGTAAAGATCATTCTTAAGTATCTTAGACGAACTAAAGATGCTTTCTTAGTCTATGGGGAAGGAGAACTTGAGGTGACTGGGTTCACCGATGCAAGTTTCCAAACTGACAAAGATGATTGTAAGTCGCAATCAGGGTACATATTTTATTTGAACAACGTAGCAGTGAGCTGGAAATCTTCCAAGCAAGAGACTGTTGCCGATTCAACAACAGAAGCGGAATATATTGCTGCAGCTGAGGCAGCAAAAGAAATAGTTTGGATCCGTAAAAACCTAATTAGATTAGGAGTAGTTCTGTTAGCAACTGAGCCATACCTTTGTATTGTGACAATAATGGGGCTATCGCACAGGCTAAGGAACCATGGTCTCATCAACGATCCAAGCATGTACTTCGAAGATTTCATCTGATTCGTGAGATCATACATCGTGGCAATGTGAAGATCGAAAAGATCACATCAGATGATAACATTACAGATCCGTTGACGAAGGCTATATCTCAGCAAAAGTTTGAGCGACATGTATATAGTTCAGGTGTTAGATACTTGAGTGATTGGTTATAGGCCAAGTGGGAGATTGTTGGACAATTATGACCCATAGCATCATTATTTGTAAAGAACATTGTATTTTTGTACAAATTAACTATGTGACAAAAGGAAATTGCTATTTTATCATTATTGTAATTGGATTACTTGGATATATATTAATCATAAAAGTCCATATGATTAAATCAGATTAATAAGATATGAGACAGTATTAATCCATGAACGGTTTAATCATTAAATATCCATAGTTGAAGTATTATCAAGACTGGATATTGATAATGCGGAATAGACTAGTATTACACTTGTGCGCGTTATGGAAGCTTAACGGCATAGTTCTCATATATTTAGGTATTAGATACTTATGCAAGTGTAATAAGAGGTTCTGTTAGCCGTTGGACCGAGAACAGTTGGCTCTGGATAGACCCACTCAGAGTCACATTGGTAGTATGACTATGTGTCTATGGGAATCCAAATCAGGGTAGGTGTATATGATCTTTAACCTGAGACTTACGTCATTATTACTTGCAACAATCAGTTTACTTTAGTATTGGTCGTCTGGAGCTTTAACAGGTTTTTTGTACGCCTGTATTGGGTTTACTGAGAATTGTAGTGTATTGGATGTGATGTCAAGATGGGAGTATCACTTCAGTCATATGGAGATGATGATCACACAGGATACGGAACTAGTACTCTTAAAAGTTGTAGCTATCGGGATAGTATGACTAGGTCATGACTTTCCGATTACAGAGATTAGTTACTCGGGATCCGATATATGCTTCGTACGGGGCAGACACAGAGCCAGCCTTAGGCCTAGATGTGACATCCGATACTGGATCGTATTACGCATTACATTATATTAGTATTACTATGCCTGATACATATGATATTCCTCGGTGAATATTTCTGGAGAATTGGGTAGGCACGGTGCTTTGCTTGAACGTGGTACATGGTACGCACGTGTTCAGATAATCCGATAACTGTATTTACTGCCAACATATCCAGGAATCTCTTGGGTCACTTCCCAAAGATTCACCAATGATATTTGACTCAGATAGAATTAATCTAGGATTAATTATGAGAGAGAAAATTAATCTGGGATTAATTGCGGCAAGAATTAATCTGGGATTAAATTCGTATAGGAGAGAGGACACGATTAATTTAGAATTAATCAATAAAATAAATTTAATAGTTAAATTAGATTTTTCTATTTAATTTATTTATTTGTGGCTAAAATAATATATCGGATATATTAATTGAAATCAGATTTCAATACGAAATTAAAATTGGATTTTAATTCGGGCGAACAAATTAATTTAGAATTAATTCGAAAGCGACTATCGTAATAATTTTACGAGGTATAATTATTTAATTAAATTGGATTTAATTATGGCTCGACGAAAAATTCCTTTAATTCGGAATTAAACGAACCCGATAAAATTGCCCAAGTCAAGTTGTGTGTTGGAGAAGCCAACTCAAATTTTGAATTTAAAATATGGTTGGACCACATGACTTACATCAAATGTCAATAATTGATTTAAGTAGTTGGCTTTATTTAATGCATTCATTTAACAACACAACAACCAAGTTTAGGAAACTAACACACTCTCTCTTCTTCTCCCTCACATGGCCGAAACTCTTCTCTCATGGTGGTAAAATTTTGCTTCAAAATTTTCTAATAAGCTAGCACATGGAGGAGTCAAATGAGGTGATATGGAAACTCACCCAAGGAAAAACAACTCAAACAACAAGCTTGGAGCTTCATCCAAAGAAGGAATTTTTGAATTTCTCCAAAAATCAATGTAAGTGATTCCGCCACTTTTCTGGATAATTTCACACATAAAATCATGTTTAAGATCTTGTGGCATGTCTTACAGACTAACACTTCTACAGTGTACCACAGGCCCATGGATTAAACATATTGCTAATCTCAAAATGAAAATCTATGCTCTGTACACAGAACTGACGGATCATATCTTGATACACACAGGATATCCTAAGGATCTGTCCACACTTAACGAACAGGCGGATGTCTGACCTAAATTGGTTGGTGACGTAACTGCCATCAAAGTGTGGAGGATACCTTATATATCCACAATGGTATCTCAAGGTAAAGAATCAATATGCTACTCAACCCGAGAGGATTCTTACTGACGTTGGTGTACCATCAATTAAGAATCTTCAGTGAGTCGTTCATTGTATATCCAATATAAACACCTACATGTCTATATGATTCTCCTGATGCTTATGGTTCATCGAGAAACCATTGGAATCCAATATTCCAATATACGAAATGTACCCCTCTCTGTGGGTTTACTTACTGACCAAGCAATTGTAAACCTTGACCAATAACAGTTTAAGAATGATACTGTTATGAAATAATTCAATAACAGTTGCGATACTTTTGCAACAGTATCATTACTAATCATTCTATGGTCATGTATGTCTTCACCATATAATAAAAAATATATATTAAAGAAACTATGTATTTTATTCATAATAAAATATTTACATAAGTATTTACAGGGAAATACAAGAGAATTTGGCATTTAGAGCACCAACTCTAACAACATCAAGCTTACTAAGTAAGTTTGAACTTCTCTTAAGCTATGTTCGTCATTAGTGAGTTTTTCATTAATGAGACATATAGTGATGAATTATGTATTGGATGAATGATTACATAGCTTGAATTTGAAATAAGGCTAATAAATTGTGTTATGATACTTTGGAAGTATAAACACAATATTCTTGTTAATTAGGTCAAAGATGTTCATGTTGGATATGGAATAATTAATAGGAGTTTCGAACTCTAGATTAAAACTTAGAGCTATGGCTACCATTATAGAATCACTTTACCACCTTTGGGTGAACTAGAATTGTTCATGATACATTTCATAATGAGATTCTAAATTGGTTTGTGTTTTGATTCAAACAAATGCATATAAGTATTTAGAATAAATGTATGTTAGTTGTATAACATGTGGTGTGGTTGTTTTTATGTTAAAATTGATTTTAAGTGTATTGAAATAGTAGGAGAAAATTGGAAGTATTTAGGATTAGTTTGAAGTTGAAAAATGCTCACTGCCTAGGGGAGCGTCGCGACACTGACCTTCGAGCGTCGCGGCACTGATAGGAGTGTCGCGACTCCCACTCTTCCGCATCGTGACATCGAGACATTCAACTCTCGCAGTTGCTCTCACACTTTGGAGTGTCTCGACTCCCAAGTCTCTGCGTCGCGACTCCGAGGGCTGATGAACACTAAAACTTCATTTTCTCTGTTCCAGAGTTTTCGAAATCTGATTTGGTCCCCATTTTTTTCCTACGGACTCGTATCGGAATGTAGTTTTCATTAAAATATTTTAATCTATCCCTGATATCCTTGAGTTAGACCCACTTCCGCTGCGCGGGGCACCGATCGACCATATGGGTTCCACAACTACCCCAATAATATAATCCTGTGACTATAAGATAACATTTATTTTTTGTGTGATCCTATACACTTTGATGCCATATATGTCAGAGATATTTCATGGTCTGACCGCTAAATGTTTGATGGTTGTGGACCGATGAAGTCATTAATCAAGTGCGTATCAAGATAGAATCTGTCGGCCCGTATGTGAACCATAAGAGGTTTAGGTATCCATGTGAGTAAGTCAGGATTCTTAAGACTTTGACCAAATCCGATCACTTAGGGTGGATAACATATATCAGAAATGGTGTTCTGAATAGTTGTAAAGAATCGTGGACATGTCGACATGATATGTGCGCCTCAAAAAATTTACGGTGTAATCTATATTTCATAAGGATAACTCGGATAACCTACGACAGATGGATTATTAAACATATGTGATAACCTCGACTTGTATAGTTCAAAAAGGTCATTCATGTTCTTCGCGAATTTGGAGGTGTCCAAATTACGTACATATAAGCTAGGCTTATATGACGAACGTGTCGAGACTTATAAAGTCCTATAATATGAAATGTACTCATTGAGCACTTGGGTAGCCGATGATTTTTGATAATAAATAATATTTGATATTAAAATTATCAACTAAAATAATTAAGTGTTATTGGGTAACATTAATTATTTACTTTGACCCAATTGGATTAAATGGATTAATCTAAAATCACACAAGGGCATTTTTATAATTTCATAAATATCTTTACCATTGGAGAATATTTTGGTAACTACAAATATGTAATAATAAGGGTATTTGGCTTGATTTAATTGGACTAAATCAAAATGGTAGATATTCAACTAATCTATTAGTTAAACTTTGTCTTGATTTAATTGGATTAAATAAAAGCAGTAGACATTTAACTTATCCATTAATTAAACTGTCTTGAATTAATTGGATTAAATCAAAGTGGTTGACAAGGGTGATTAATTACACCTAATTATACAAATTTGGACAAATTGGATTAAGCCCACATATGTACGGGCCAAATTTGGGCCAAGGCCATTATCGTCTTTTTGCCTCGGACACAATATTAAATATAGCTGAATTCCTTTAAACAATAACTATACCAAATTTGGGCCAATGAGCCAATTATCTTCTCAGGCCCAATTAAGGCCTACAAGTCAAACCACTTTCTAACAGGAACCCAACCGAAAAATATCATTTCATAAATTAATTGCTCTTCGGAGTGCCTATGGCACCCACCACACTGGTGGGTAGAGACTCCCCACTCACTCTACCTTCATTTTATAGGATCGCTAGTGCCCCATCATATAATTTGGCACCCACCGTGGGCCTTAGCGATTTATAGCAAGTAAAGATCTCACAGCCTACGATCCTTACAAAAAAAACTACTAATGGCTTCAAGCAGCGAGCAGACACCAGAACTTATGGCCGCTCAGTTGGCTATTCTCTAAAAACGGTTACGAGCAATGGAGGAAGAAAACTTAGCCATGGGAAGCTCCAATACGAACCTCCAAAAACACTTAAATTAAATTTCCTTGACCTCACAACATCGCAAAACACCAGATCACCTCAGCAATCCTACCATTCGATCCAACCTCTTGGAAGCATTCAACAATGTGGCAAGCGAAAATTCGCCATTAGAAAACCATCCCCCAAATCACCAAGGAAGTCAACACATCTCTCCAATCGACATAGTATAACAAGTCACCTCCACCATGCACAAGGAAATACAAGAGTTTAAAGAAGTAATTCTCTCAAGCCTATCTGGTGTTAGACTACCAGTGAGAAAAAATCGAGCCGGCATAATTTCAGACACTCCCTTTTTGGGGACCATTACTTCCATTGGACTCTCACAAAAGTTAAATCCTCCGGATATTAAGTTATATGATGGATCCATGGACCTATACGACCATATAATCCATTATAAATACAAGATGATGTCTACAGGCCTGGCAACAAACCAATGGGAAGCTGGAATGTGCAGAGGGTTTGGAGAGACATTGGCAGGTCGCGCCCTTGTTGGGATATATGCCATAGAGCTTCATGTATTGTAAACAGAATTAATTATTGTAATAATAAACACATTATTCTCTTATCAAAGTTGTTTGATTTAAATCGCATATTGTCCAATTGTCTTGTTTACCTTGATTACTCTTGTATTTTCAGACTTAATGTAGGTTTGATGCACAAGAGGATTTTAGTCTGAAGCTAGTAATCTAAATAGTCCATAGAGAGCAAATAAATAGGTAATTTGTTTGTGGTTTATCTATAGCAGCGGTCCATTCTATATTTGTATGATGACCTTGATCCGTGATCGTTCATATAGTGACATGGGAATTGAGGCACCCTGTATGATGAGATCATATAGGACTGGACTCAAATAAATACGAATTTCTCTTAATATCCGTTAACCGAAGAAATTCATTTTATCAACTAGATGATCATATATGGATTCGATCTTAATCCCTGCATGACAGGCTATATCATTTGATTTACTATGGTGAGGTTGGTGTAGCATTCCCGGCCAATAACTACGTATTTTGGGGATATGGTTTGGTGTGTAGCTGGGAACGTTTTACATAGATATGAAATTCACTGATTCTTAATAGAAGTAGAAGAATATCTCTTTTAAGAATTGATTCGGGACTTGAAAAATTTGAGCGCTCAACTATTCTATTATGAATAGAAAGTTATATATTCATATTTATTATGAATTAATTGTTCATTATAGAATCAATGGTGCTTAAGAGACAAAATATTTAGAGGGGTATAACAGACTTATGACCCGGCTCTATTTAGGAGATATTCGTGAAGGACTATATCTATATGTAGTGACTATACCGATGGACACCAAAGTTGTTCGGCTTATATTTTCCATCTACGGTAACATGAGTTTAACTTTGAGTTTTTAGTGTAATATCGCGGAGTTAATAATTCGTAATATTTGATTAAAGAGTTTAATTAATATTTCAGAATTATTGGAGCTAGGAACCGTAGGTCCATTTGGTCCCTGTGCTAGCTCGATTAACTGCAGTAAACCTAATTTAATTAGATTGTCTAATAATATGCTCACATAATATTTATATATTATTAATAAGATTAATAATATATTATTTGTCACAAATGAAAATAATATTAAATTAGTTTAATATTTTATTTTCTATTATTTTTTATTAAGAGATAATCAAATAATAATTATAAGATAATTATTACATCATTAATAATTATGAGATAATAATTACATCATCATTAATAATGCATAATTATGACATCATTATTTGATAATGGTAAATGCATTATCAAGACAAGCCATTGTGGTTTGCCAAATCATCCACCAAGCTTTAGTTAATTCGTTTTGACCTAATTACCTAACTTGTTCCATTATCAAGTGGATTTGGTTGACACTCCACTCAAGTGTGTTGGCCATTTACAATTGATAGGATGAGTGGATGTTGGTGGTTGAAGTTGGAAAGAATAAACTCTCTACACTCTCCACTCTATAAATAGAGTGAGTTAAGCAAAAACACTTAGACACATAAATAGAGTTAGAGAGAAAATTCAAGCAAACACAAAAGTTGTGAGAGAGTTTGATAATCTAGAATTTTTTTTAATAGTTAAGAGAGAAAAATTCTACTTGAGTTAGATATTGATCTAGTTCATCTCATTTTTCCAAAGTATTTGTGATAATACATCTATCTAAATAGTTTAGAGGTTGACAATATATTTCTCTAAATTGTTTAGAGATAGATCTTAATGAGTGAAGCCCACACTTCGGTTTGTTGGTTTCGAGACATAGCTCAGAAGATCAGGTGGTTGATCCAAGCGTTGGTTCTCAAATGAAACACATTCACTTCAAGGAAATTCATTAACGGTAGGTGGAGTTCGGATAGGCAGAAGGTAAAGAAAATTTTTAAAGTCCATACCGGAGCCAATGCCCACATTAGCAACTTCTGATGCACTAAGAAAGTCGTTTCCTACAGCCCTCACTTGGTTCATCAATCTACCTTATCAGATTATTGGGTCGTATCAAGAACTAGCTGATAAGTTTATCGAGCACTTTGGCAGCTCTTGTAAACTTGAGAAAACTACAGACGACCTCAACAAGGAGAGAATATCTATTCCGGATCTCCACCAGCCGACTGCTATTGAAGCCTTTAGAAATAGGCTGCTAGCGGACGGTGGGCTTTATAAGAAGCTAACAAAAGTGTGATGCTACATTATGCATCAACTGATGGCTTGAACCCAAATCGAAATCAGATGGGAGGAAGACAAAAGGAACAAGAAAATAGAAGGTTCCTCCAGTCTACAAAATGAAAGAATACCCAATCATCCCAAGCGACCTAAAAAATTCACTGGCAAGGGTCCGCTGTCAAAAGATATCAGGGTTTATCAAGGGAGGGACCATCGCCGTCTTAATACTGAATTATGACATATGAGATTGGGCCACATAGGTGTTAGACGTCTATCCAAATTGGTAAATGATGGTTTGATTGACAATCTTACTTTAGATCCTTATTCGATTTGTGAGTCATGTATCCAAGGAAAGATGACAAGGGCCCCATTTCTTGGTGTTAGACACCGAGCTGGATATTTATTGGAGCTAATACACCGTGATGTGTGTGGTCCATTAAATCATACCGCTTATGATGTTCAACATATTTCATGAATTTCACGGATGAAAAGTCTAGTAATGGATATGTCTATTTGATAAGACATAAGTCAGAAACATTTGACAAGTTCAAAATATTCTCAAATGAAGTAGAAAAACAAACCAGTAAATTCATCAAATGCCTTCGATGGATCAAGGCGGTGAATACATGAGTGAAGAATTCAGCAATTATTTAAGGGGAAATGAAATACTTGCCCAATATAGCCCACCAGGAACACCTCAACACAATGGTGTGTTTGAGTGTAGAAATCGTACTTTATTGGATATGATGCGATCCATGATGAGCTATACAGATATTCCTTATTTCCTTTGGGATTACGCTTTACTTACTGCTACCCATGGTTCGATAGAAATCCAAGCCTTAGACATTTAAAGATTTAGGGTTGTCCTACATACGTTAGAGTTATGCAGCGGGATAAACTAGCACCCAATGGGTATAAATATAGGTTTGTTGGATATCCTGATAATTCCATGGGATATCAATTCTACAATTCTAAGCAACAAAATATATTTGTTGTTTGCTTTGCCACTTTTCTTGAAAAGGAATGTTTGAGAGAAAGTGGGAATTGTAGAAAGTTTGAACTTGATGAGTTTGATCCCAACATTAAGGAACCTGATATGGAACCAGAGATCCAACTAGGTGAGGGATCTACAACACAGGTTCTATATAAGTCGAATAAAATATCAAGGCCTCCTGAGAGATTGTTTTTAACATCTGATGTGAGCCTTGATGTTCTCCTCTTTGAGGAAACAAATCTGACTATGTAAAAAGAAGCGATATTAGATATCGATTCGGGAAAATGGTAGGAAGCCATGAAATCTGTGATGGATTCTATGCATGACAATCAAGTATGGGACTTAGTTAAATTTCCTGGGGGAGTTAAACCTATAGGTTGTTAATGGGTTTACAAAAGGAAGCGAGGGCCCGATGGAAGGTGGAAACCTTTAAGGATTGACCGGTAGCGAAATGTTAGACTCAACGTCCTGGGATTGACTATGAGGAAACCTTTTCACCAGTAGCCATGCTAAAATCTATTACGATTCTTTTAGCCATTATTGCATATCACGACTATGAGATATGGCAAATGGATGTGAAAACTGCTTTCCTTATTGGATTCATTGACGAGGATATCTATATTAAAGAATAAGAGGGTTTCGTATATAGTGAGACTTCAAACTTAGTTTGTAAGCTTTATAGAATATTTATGGACTTAACAAGCATCCCGAAGTTGGAATCGTCATTTTGATGAGATAATTAGATTACCTAGATTCATCAAAAACGAGGAAGAACCATGTGTTTATAAGAAAATGAGTGGGAGCATGATAGTTTTCCTAGTCTTGTATGTAGATGACATCCTTATCATTGGAAATAATATAGGATTGATGCAAAGTGTGAAAGCCTACCTTTGCAAGAACTTCTATATGAAAGATATGAGTGAAGCTTCATATATACTAGGTATAAGGCTCTACCGGGATAGAGTTATGAAGCTTATAGGATTGTCAAAATCGACGTACATAGATAAGATGTTAGAAATGTATTGTTTTACCAACTGCAAGGCAACAAATGTACATTTCTGATACGACATACATCTTTTTAAAGAAAATGACACCTTAGATTGAGGAAGAGAGAGTTAGGATGTCTAACTTGTCATATACTTCATGTATTGGAAGCATAATGTATGTTATGCTATGTACAAGACCTGACATCAGTTTAGGCGTCAATGTCATTAGCCGATATCAATCTGATCAAGGTAATAATCATTGGACAGCCATGAAACATATCCTAAAATATCTTAAGGGTACTAGAGATAAGTCTCTAATATATGGAGAAAATGAGTTACAAGTTAAGGGTTATACAGGCTCCGACTTCCAGGGAGATCCCGATGATATAAAGTCTACATCCGGATACATATTTACCCTTAATGGTGGTACGGTTATTTGGCGATGTTCAAAGCAAGGCTCAAGAGCTGATTACACCATTGAGGCGGAATTTATAGCGGCTTCAGAAGCTACTAAAGAAGCTGTTTTGATTATAAATTTTATCACAAAACTTGGCGGTGTGCCTATTATTATAGATTTGATCCCATTGTACTATGATAATAGCGGAGCCATTGTGCAGGCTAAGGAGCCGATGGCGCATTCCAAGTCTAAGCACGTGGAAAGGAAATACTGCATAATTAAAGAGATAATTGAATGCAAAGACATAATAGTCTTGAAGGTTCAAGGACTATACAACATAGCAGACCCGCTTACAAAATAACTAAGCAAGTGGGAGTTTCTTGGAGTTGGTGCGTGGAGTGTCAATCTGAATGATGTATTTTATATTTTATTATTTATTAATCAAATAACTATATTTTCATTTCATACCTTATTAGTGGTATTGTCATTATGCGTATTAGATTGATGTATAGATATGCTAAGAATGACATCGACCTTTGAATAGTCATGTAGTAATACTGGACATTAGGTGGTCCAATAATGGGATAAATATTACTATTGTAAACTGGTCTTAAAGTAAGTATTCTTAGTCATTGGTTTTGGAATATGGTCGAATTCATATAACCTAGAAGACTAGCACATGTCGTATATTGAAATTGGAGTTCCAATGGTTTAACCCAATGTACCATGATCCTTGGAAGATCGTATAGACATGTGGGTATTGGTTGGACTGAATACTGAATGACTCACAAGTGATTCCTAATAGTTGGAAATACACACCACCATCAATAGGAATCTCCTCGAGTCGAGTAGCATATGTAATCCTTTGACTATAGGATAACATTGATTTTGTGTGAAATCCTCCACACTTTGATGCAATGTATGTCAGGAACCTTTCATGGTCTGGCCTCTAGATGTTCGTTAGGTGTGGACCGATGCACTTGTTAATCAAGTACGAATCAAGATAGGATCTGTCGGCCCGTATGTGTACCATAAGGGGTTTAGATATCCATGTAAGTAAAGTCACGATTCTTAAGGCTTTGGCCAAAGTCGATCACATATGGTGGATCACATCAATTGTAAAGAATCGTGGACATGTCGACATGAGATGTGTGCCTCAGAAACTTGACGGAGTATTCTATGTTTCCTAAGCACAACTCAGATAGCCTATGACGAAGGGATTGTAAAACATATGTGATGACCTCAACTTGTATAGTTCAGAAAGGTTGTTCGTGTTCTTCGCAAATTTGGAGATGGCTGGATTGCATACATATTAGCTAGGCTTATATGATGAACGTGTCTGAACTTACAGAGTCCCAATTTGAAGTGTACTCGTTAAGCACTTGGGTAGCCGATTAATTTTGATAAATGATAATATTCGATATTATAAATATCAACTAAGATAATCAAGTGATATTGGATAGCATTGATTATTTACTTTGACCTAATTGGATTAATTCAATATTTGCACAAGGACTTTGTCGTAATTTCATAATTATCTCTGCCATTTGAGGATATTATGGTAATTGCAAGTATGTAATTATACGTGTTTTTGGCTTGAATTAATTGGATTAAATCAAAGTGGAAGACATGTAACTAATCCATTAATTAAGCTTTGTCTTGATTTAATTGGATTAAATCAAAATGGTAGACAAAGGTGACTAGTCACACCTAATTGTACATATTTGGACAAATTAGATTAAGCTCACATAAAAGTTGATTAGAACTTTTATTATTTAAAAATTACCTAAGTTTTGCTATAAATAGCAAGCTTTATGAAGATTTTAATTAAGCTTGAGAAAGCTAAATACAAGCAATTCTTGGAGAAATTAGTCTAAGTTAGAGAATTGTTTAGAGAAGATTTGTGAGGTCTCTAAAACATTTCATCTAGGAGAAATCAAGATTAGATCTTGGAGAGGAGCTTGTTAGCATTGGAATCAATATTGGATCTTAAAGTCAAGCTTGCAAACCTTGGAAGTTCTCCAACCATTTCAACAAAGAAAAGGAGATTGGATCTTGCATCAAGCTTACTAGGTAAGTTTGAACTTCTCTTAAGATATGTTCTTCATTAGTGAGTTTTTCATTAATGAGACATATAATGATGAATTATGTATTGGATGAATGATTACATAGCTTAAAGTTGAAATAAGGCTAATAAATTGTGTTAGGATGCTTTGAAAGTATAAACACAATATTTTTGTTAATTAGGTCAAAGATGTTCTTGTTGGACATGGAACAATTAATAAGAGTTTAGAACTCTAGATTAAAGATTAGAGCTATGGCTTCCATTCTAGAATCACTTGACCACCTTTGGGTGAACTAGAATTGTTCATGAGACATTTCATAGTGGGATTCTAAATTGGTTTGTGTTTTGATTCAAACAAATGCATATAAGTATTTAGAATACATGTATGTTAGTTGTATAACATGTGCTGTGGTTGTTTTTTATGTTAAAATTCATTTTAAGGTGTATTGAAATGGTATGAGAAAATTGGAAGTGTTTAGGATTAGTTTGAAGTTGAAAAATACTCACTGCCTAGGGGAGCGTCGCGACATTGAGCATCAGACCTACGAGCATCGCGACTCCCACTCTTCCATGTCACGACATCGAGACGTTCAGCTCTCACAGTTCCTCTCGCACTTTGGAGCGTCTCGACTCCCAAGTCTCCGCATCGTGACTCCGAGGGCTGATGAACACTAAAACTTCATTTTCTCTGTTTCGGAGTTTCCGGATTCTGATTTTGTACCCGTTTTTTCCTACGGACTCATATCAGAATTTAGTTTTCTTTAAAAAGTTTTAGAATATTTTAAAATAAGTATGTCCCTGATATCCTTGGGTTAGACCCACTTCCGCTGCGCGGGGCACCGATTTGATCATATGGATTCCATAACTGCCCCAATAATGTAATCCTTTGACTATAGGATATCATTGATTTTGTGTGTGAACCTCCACAGTTTGATGCCATATATGTCAGAGACATTCTGAATGCTAAATGT
>SKCR01003841.1:0-36224 GCA_019454045.1 Zanthoxylum bungeanum | reverse complement strand
TAGGTACATAATAACAGTCATTTAGTTTAAGTACATCCCCGAGGGCAGTTCTAATACAAAAGTGCCACGGCCAAAAACAGCAACAGGAGTTCCGTTTCCAACTCGTAGATCAATCTCCCCTGAAGCCAGTATCCTGCTGTTCTGCAGATCCTGCACATCAGTACATATATGAGAACCACAACCAGAATCAAAAATCCAATTTTAAAAACTAGAAGTAGCCATGTTTATTTCAATAACAAACATACCAGAGTCGGTGCCTTGCCCGCCTTGATCTCCCTTTTGAGCGCCTTGTTCATGCGGCAGTCACGCTTCCAGTGACCTCTTTTGCCGCAGTTAAGGCATATGTCTTGTGACTTGTTCCTCGGCTTCCCAGAAGCCATCGACATCTTGGCCTTGCCCTTGTTCTTACGCTTCTCTTTTTCACCCCTCCAGTTGCCTTGGGCCCAGCCCTTGACGTCTGAGAGGTCGATGCAAAGTGCGCCTCGCGCTTGTTGCCTTTAAGAAGCTCTTTCTCTGACTCCTTAAGAATGGACAATAGCTCTCCAAGAGTATCGTCCGTATCCATCAACTTGTAGTTGATGATAATCTGCTTCCAAGTATCAGGAAGTGACTGTAAAAGCATGTCTACAGTCAGCTCAGCCTCCAAGACTATTCCCATCTTGGCCAGCTCATCAATGTCGGCTATCATTTGAGTCATGTGGGCCTCAACTGAAGCGCCATCAGTATAACGGGAGCGAAGAAGGAGTTTCTTCACCAACTCATACCTCTCCATCCGCTTATTAGTGCGGTGAAGATCCTTTAGTCTAGCCATCATACTGTAAGGATCCAAGTCCTATTCTGGCGACGAAAGTGTTGAGTCATGGAAGCAAGCATGATCGACTGAGTTGTATCACAATCATCGCTATGAGTTCCATAACTCCAGCTCAAGTGGCTCAGTGGGCTCGGCCCGAGAGGTCTCTGTATGGTGTACAACCAGCCTCTCTGCCCCAAGGACTATCCTCAGGTTCATTTCCCAGTCAGCAAAGTTCGTGCCCTTAATACATTATCACCCATGATTATGTCTCGGACATTTCCTTTGTTTCCATCTTAACTACGATAGTCCAACTATCTAGTTAACGATATAGGTACAGTCAACTGTTACAAGAAAAATAACATTTTATTAGTCCAACTAATGTTAAAATATTGACGAAATAAATTTTGTAAGCGCGTAAAGCTAAGTATCTGAATGAAATTGCAAATTCAATACTAGCCTCCCACTATTTCTACAAGTCTCTAACCCCTCTGTCGAGTACTCGGGAAATCCAATTTCCTAGTGGGCTAGGATCCCGTTAAATAACACACAACCTTGACTTTGGCCAACGAGTTGTATGATATTTAACTAGGTAGATCTCGAAGATCAATTGGATCCCATCCAATTCCTAGATCCGGTAGGTGGACATCCAAGTCCGAAACATATATATCTAATACATATGTCAATGTATCCAATACATTTTCCTAACCATTTCCTCTGAATCAACTAAGTCTTGGCTTTGGCACAACAAACTTAATGATTCCAGTTAAGCGGGGACCCATTGACATGGAAATTTCGTAATCAATGTCGATGGACAAGAAGTGATCTTGACTTTGGCCAACAAATCACAACTTGGACAGACACCGATATGGAACAAAACTCTCATGATTCAAACACATCCTCAATTGACAAAGGTCTTGACTTTGGCCAACAAACAATGCCAATTTCGGATCTTGAGAAGAAATCACTCAACGGAAGGAAAATCGCTTAATATTGTTTGAAGGATTTTCGCGTAATTGGCAACCAATTAATTTATCTTTGTTAGGTCTCATCATCATACACCCTTAAGCATGCTTCTAAAAAACATCATAAAGCGCGTAAAATAAAATAATAGTGATATGCGGATGGATATATAACAATTTGTTCCTAGAACAAAATCACTCCATTTCCTCTCCCCGGCTAACACTATTCTGCTTCTACCCAATTACATAATACAATAAGAGAACCTCATTTACATTGAGGGGAATCAGGTGAGAAGAGAATACAAGAGATAATAAGAGAAGGCTGGACACGCAGGTCCAATTAATAAATTCTGAATTTACAATAATTTCTAAAATTACCCTTCCCTTCTAATATCCATCCGATATGCACTATTCATCATCACATCCACATTCATTCATTCAATGCATGTTATACAACCAATCTAATCCAATTAATTAGTCTTTAATTAGGTGACAATCCAATGTTCAATCAATGGTTTGCTTTTGCGCGAGTCCAACTCGTTTTTGAGAATAAGTATTGTAGTACGAATTCATGAATTTATCGAACTACTCGTCAAATCCAATTAAGTAGTATTCAATACTAATCCTTATATTTAATTCCAAATTAAATATTTACACTTTTATTGTGCTTTTATGACTTATATTCCAAATCTAATTCTATCGGGTCTCAAAGCCCAATTAACATCCAATGTCCGTTATTAATAAAGTCCGATGGGCTTTCAATTGATTTCATTAGGCTTGGGCCTTGGTCAATGTGGGTCAAACCCCAATTTCCAAGCCCAATAAGGAATCACCCTCATTTGCCATAAAAATCAATATCAAGCCATAAGGCCCATTAAACATAAAGCCCATTTATTACATTTGGACTTAATGGAGTGATTTAGGCCCATCTTTGGATCCAATCCAATTTGCCCAAACCTACTTGGTCCAACCAAGCCCATTATGCCCAAATATAATAGTTTTAGGCCCAATTCAAAATTAAGCCCAATTATCAATTTTAAAATTCCAAATTTTATAACTTAATTAATTAAGTGTAAATCATGATAATCCTTTAAATCAATATTTCCAAAATATCAAATTAATCCATTAATCATATTTTATCTTAAATATATGTCCAACATTATTTAATCAAAAAATCAAGTCCCTAATGTGCTTCCATGCATTCGGCCAAGGTGATGAAAATTACCGATTTCGTTTTCAATCCAATCGAATCACACATCGTCATTTATGTTCGTTTAAAGTCATCCAATGATCTTATAAAAACAAAATCATCATCTCCATGGCCTAGGTAGTATTCGGCCAAGCCTCTCCAAGAGGGGAAAAATTAATCCAATTTATTTTTCATGAATTGATAATGTATAACACAATGTAACATACATTTAAGCATACTTAATCAATCAAAATCATCAAATCATGCTTCAATCAATTTTGCCCAAATATTACCCTCTATATTTTCTGCTCTTTAAGCTCTGATACCATTGTTTGGAAATTCTAATCCATGTCCCAAGATCAAAAGAGCAACAAATATATATAAATGAATGAACAATATTGAAGTATGGCGGAATCATACTCACAAATATCGGAATGCGATGCGTTGATGAAATGAAAAATTTCTCTTTGTGCCGTGAGGGTTTCGGCCAAGGTGAGTGGGGAAGCTCCAAGCCTTCTTTGATCCTTCCAAGCTCAAGAATTAGTTTCCCATAACACCTTTGTATGATCCCTTGAAGGTGCTAGCCTTGTGTGTGATTTAATGTTCCAAACATACATAATTTCTTCAAGCTTTTGCAACAAAAACTGAAAAATGGAGAGGGCTGTGAAGCTTCACAGTTTCGGTCAGAGAAAGAGAGAAGAATAATGATTTTGATTTCAAAATCATTTATATTTGTTTCATAATAATTGTCAAACATATACCATACCTTTGGTAGGTGTATGGACACAATCTATCACCATTCTTTGCTTTGATGTGTTGTACACACTATCACCTAAACCCATCACACAAAAGTGAATTTAATGACAAGTGATGTGATGGTTGATGTGGACATGTGGGCCCCACTTGATTCCGAATGCGAGTGGGCCCGCAAACACTCCGGGCTCGGGTTCGATAATTCCAAATTAACGAACTTCCGTCGCGACGTTATTTAAATCGAATTAATTAAATAATTATGCCTAGCATAATTACTATTCATGTCGCTAATGAATTAATTCTAAATTAATTCGTTTGCCCGAATTAAAATCTAATTTTAATTCCGCTTCGAAATCGAATTTCGTTTAATATATCGAATATATTATTTTAACGATTAATTCCAAATTAATCTTTCTCTCTCTTCAAATAGTACTTTATCCAAGATAAAGTCTCTCCGCAATTAATCCCAGATTAATTAAGTTCGAATCATACGTCATCGTGAATCTTCGGGAAGCGACCCAAGAGATCTCTGGATATGTTGGCAGTAAATACGGTCGTCGGACTATCCGAACACGTACGTACCAAGTACTACGTTTTTACCGATATTATAAGACAAGGTTAGCCTCTAGCAAAACGCCATGCCTACCCAATTCTCCAGAAATATTCTTACTCGTATATAAGATCTATAACAGGCGTAGTATACCGTAGTATAGTGTATACTGATCCAGTATCAGATGATCACATGTAAGGCCTGGGGCTGGAGATGTGTCTGCCCCGTACGAAACTATATCGGACATCAAGCAACTAGTCTCTTTGAATCAGATAATCCTGACCTTGTCATATTATCTCGATGGTTGCAACCATTATAGAGTACTAGTTCTGTATCCTGCGCGATCATCATCTCCATATGTCTGAAGTGATACTTCCGTCTTGACATCACACCCAATACACTACGATTCCCGATAAACCTAGAAGAGGTGTACACAGAACCTGTTAAAGTCCTGGACGACCAAAACTAAAGTCTACCGATTGTCGCAAGTACTAGCGATGCAAGTCTCAGGTTAAGACCATATGCACCTACCCTGAAGCGGACTCCCATAGACACGCAGACATACTACCAATGGGATTCCGCGGGGTCTATCCAGAGCGAAACTGTTTTCCGTATCATCGGTAAAACACAACCTCCTACGCACTTGCATAAGTATCCTAATCAAATATATGAGAACTATGTCGTTGTGCCCTCACAACACGCACAAGTGCAGTACTAGTCTATTCCGCATTATCGATGTCCAATCTCGATAATACTACGACTAGGGATATTTAATGATTAAACCTTTATGGATTGATACTGTCTCATATCATCTCAATCCGGAATTAATCATAGGGACTTTTACCATTTATATATCAAAGTAGTAAATAAATTACAAACGGTAAAAGGCAATTTCATTACTACATAGTTAATTTTGTACAATAATACAATATCATTTACAAAATAGTGACGCTATGGGTCATAACTGTCTAACAAAATCATTGTTTGTTCACAACATTTTTCTAATCGCAATACCAAATAAAACCATATTTATGTCTTTACTAATTTCAAGTGTGTCATTTCTCTGGGTCTGTCCCTCTACTAATGTGTTATATATAAGTTAAATATTTTCAAATTTTCTCATCATGCCACGTGGTGGTGGATTTATATTAAAATATAAAATTAAATAATAAATCTATTAAATAAATTGATATTACAATAAAAATACTATTATATTTTATAAAAAATATATTCTAATAAGAAAACATATTATAGTTTCTTATTAAAATAAAAAAAAATTACTACTAAATTACCTACCATTAACACACGCACACATATATGTAATATTGTTATTTGAACGATAAAACGTCCGCATGGACTGAACCTGAGAATTATCATATGACGTTTTATCGTCTGAATACCATATTACAAATATATATATTATATTAAAATATTTTTAAGTTTTTTTATCTTGTCACATGACACTCAATCTATACAAAAAAAATTTTAATTATGAAATTATAAATTAAAATAATAAATTATTAAAGAAAAAAACATATTGCAATATAAAAATTATAATTTCTATTAAAATAAGAAATCTAAATAGTAGCCCACAAGACCTACCAATTTTTGATTTCGAGTCTATTATTATTTGTTATTTTATTTTGAATTATTTTTATACATTTTTTATTTCATGAATTTTTTATTATTTACTGTACTTCAAGATTCAGACTCCAACTATTAGCTCTTGTAGACTTCACAGTGAATTAGAAATATTATTTGAAGACTAAGAGACAAACAAATTAAACATAAATATTACTTGTAAGTAAATCAATTGTCTCAACTAGATTATTAAATCAATACTTAAAAAATATATGCTTAATCCGCATAAAATACGGGTCTCATATTAGTTAATTTAATATTACATAATACTATTGAAAAATTAGTTGGAATAGATTATCATGGGCATTGTAAACAAAATAGTTCCAGACAAATCAGAAATTGAATCCCTTAAAACATATCATAATACAACTAACAAAAAACCAAAACCAAAAAACGTAAGCAGACGTAATGAAAGGCTTATCACTACAATCAAGTTTATTTGGTGTAGATCCTTTATGGCTTAACCGAAAAGTAAGCAGCTTGACGACGACAAGGTAAAATGGATGGTGTGGAAATTGATTGGTTCTCAATCAAGTTTCCAAGTGGGAAAATTGTTAAAGTCAATAGATGTGAAAGCTACCGAAAGTAAAGTAATCGAAAGTTAAGAAAAATAAATAAAATATGTGGGAGAATCCTACATGCTTAAAAAAAATAATAAAAAATTAGAATTGACTATTTGCACAATGAATCTCATGTTTATAAATAGAGGCTTCATTTCATTATTTTTTCATCTCATTCTCAACCAAATCCCATGTATTCTAAGAGAGAAACTATAATTTCTTCTTAAGAGTTTGTGAGTGAGTTGTGGTTCTCCTATTCTAAGAGAATATGAGATTGTTCACTCCTTTTATTTAGAGGGAGGTTGTAAAATTCTTTCTACTATAGTGAAATCCTTCTACATTTGGACCCACCCAGATGCGCAAACCGGGGGCCCAGTACGCAGCCCCAAAACGCACTGCACCAGGATAAGTCAAGGGTGTAGCATAAGCGGGGAGTCGAACCTTGGTCTCGGAGAACCAAGGCATGACCCACACTACCCCACTACGGCCCCTAGATGCCTCCTAATTATTATTATAAATTATATAGTAGGCAAAGCCTCATAACTAACAATTATTCTCAATTTAATTTTACTTACGTGTCAGGTTCAACCCACGATCCCCTAACATAATCAATGTTTATACATTATGTTTGCACAATTTTTCATCAAAAGAACTTGTAAGGTTCAAACCTCCTGAGACACAGTCCCAGCAATGGGTGTTTGATTAAGTAAATCAGCCTCCAAGGGGCGCAAGTGCACAAATTACAGTCCTAAAATTACAAAGCTACAAAATTGAAAATACAATGCTCGTTTGAGTCTTCATTTTTTTTTCCATAGTGATGCTTAGGCATGGGTGATCGGCCAAGAAATCTACTAGGGCCTGATTTTTTTATTGTCTTTTGGGGTTCATGTCTTATGTCAAATTCTGACAATGATAGCGACCAAAAACCAACTCTCTGAAGTAAAATGGGACGAGAAAACATATATTTTATTATATTAATTTTCGTAATTAAATACATATTAGTCGGCCTAAAGTAGGCACGTAGTTTAGTACATGTGAAATACAAAGCCAAACACAATTTCTCCATTGGAGAATAATTACATTCATATTTCAGCAATTGTCTGCTGATATAATAGACGGCTCTTTCGACATTCATGTTGTCGTCCTGTGCGATCATCCCAGCTATGGATTTTTCTTCAGCGGATATGTACAGCTTCATCGGTCGTTATGGAAAAAATGGTACCATCACTGGTAGCTGTCCTAAGTACTTCTTCAGGTTCTCGAAAGCTTTTTGATGTTCTTCGGTCCAGACGAATTCGTCCTTTTCCTTTAGCCTTATCAGGGGCGAGAAAACTTTGGTTTTTCCTACACAATTAGAAATGAACCTTCTTAAGAAATTAACATGCCATAGGAATCTTTGCAATTCTTTTTTATTCCTGGGCGGTCTAGCTTCAGTAATCGCCCGAGATTTATTGACGTCAATCTCGATTCCCCGCTGGTTGACTAGGAAGCCCAAAAAGTTCCAGCACTAACTCCAAAAGCACATTTGGCAGGGTTAAGTTTTAATTTAACTTCTTCATTCGTTCAAAATCCATTGCCAGGTGGCTAAAATATTCACCCTCGGTCATAGACTTCGCTATTATGTCATCTACATAAACTTCCACAAAATTATTGATCATGTCATGGAAAATTAAATTCATGCCCCGTTGATAGGTGGCTCTGGTATTTTTTTAGGCCGAATGGAATTACCACCCACTCATAACATCCTAAAGACCATGGACATCTGAACGCTGTTTTTTGGATATCATCTTCGGCGATGTAAATTTGATTATACCCCGCCATATCCATCATAAAGGAATACATTTGGTATTCGGCTGTGGAGTCGACTAAGGAATCTACTGTAGGCATTGGGTATTGGTCTTTTGGTGTTGCCAAATTTAAATTTCTAAAGTCTATACATATTCTTAATTTCCCATTCTTCTTCATGACATGGACGATATTCGACAACCATTCTACATATATGAACGTCCTAATGAACTTTGCCTTTAAGAGGTGTTTGACCTCCTTTTTGATGTTAAACATAACATTGGGTGAAAACTCCTGGGGGGTGCTTATACGACCTGTGGTTCGGCACAATAGGCGGTCTATGTTCTACTAAGGTTTTATCTAAACCAGGCATTTTCATCATAATCACAAGCAAAACAATCTTTATATTTTGTAAAAGATGGATCAGTTCGTGCATACCTGGGTATTTAGCTCCTTGCTGATATAGGTGATTCGTCTGTCGTTTTACTTCCCAGGTTCACTTCATCCAAAACGTCTTGCACTTTTGCGATGTTTGCCTTATGTTGCCCATTGAGAGTGTATTCTTCGTCCTCTTGTTGTTGTTCGTCTTGATCATTCCCTTCCATTAGACAATCCACTCTGCATGCCTCTCTTATTCTATCCTCCGTCTGGCGTGTCAATAATTTCTCTTTTAAGGCCGAAATCACGGCTGGGAATTAGCTTTACCTTTCTGTTCCGTCATATAAGCCATGAAGCTGGCTCTAGTGGCCGCAAGCGCAGCTCATTCTTTATACTGTGTGATCTTCCTCATTTGAACTGCCAGTTTCATGGCCACGCGTCGGACCTTCAAAGGCCACTATAGTTGGCCTTGTTTGTGTGAACATATCATTCAGTAACTCCGCAGTGTATGGCTCGTCATTCTTGGCGACTATGGACAAATTTTTGGCTTCATCTAGTATTCTGGTCGGCCCATAATTCCCTTCATACATGAAATATTCGGCTGAATTTGTTTCCGCTGTGAAGGGTCTACTATCGACATATACCACTTCCATCTCGTCTTTCTGATTCCAGAAAACCAGACATTGGTGAATGGACGAAGGAATGCATCGGCTGCCTGTGGGACACGGGAACTGGGCGACGCATGTTGTTCTAGGCTCGCGGCCTAGTTGGGAGTACGGAGTAGCCCGCGGGGGACTAAACCGGAGAATAATGGAGTCGCCACCCGGGTGAACCGGGAAAACTGAGATTTAAGGCCGCACTCACCCCTCACAAGGGAAGACCTCAAACCGTTGGGTTCGGAATGGTCCCTACTTATGCCACTTGTAATAAATGATTTGTGCAATAATCTACCAAGCCTAAGCAACATATTTCCAAGGATGATTTATCCATAAGTTCGCATGCATACATCAACAAATTCATCTAAATTACATGTTACACATATCTGAATTTGCATACAGCCTATTTGCATGTAATATATGTCTCAATTTGCATACAGATAAATTGACATACGGAAAGCATACAATTTCACATTGGTAGACACAGAAGCGCGAAAAAAGAAACATTATACAAGCATGCATATTAAGGAAAGACAATTAAGCGCATGACAGAAATAGATACCTAAAGCGGTACTACAAATGCATAAGGTAAAAAAGAGACAACTATATGCTAAAATAGACATGTCGTGATGTGATGAAAAGGACTCTGTGCAGTGGGTGCGTGTTCATGTAGCGTTCGTAAACGTGTCCGAACGGTAAACAGAAGGTTCGCGTTCATGTAGCGTTCGAGAATGCGTTCGAACGGAACCAAACCTGATGCATGATAAAACAAAGAAAGTGTGTGCGCGTTCGTGTAGTGTTCGAGAACGCATTCGAATGGTAAACAGAAGGTTCACGTTCATCTAGCGTTCGAGAACGCGTTCGAACGGAACCAGACCTGATGCATGATGAAACCAAGAAAATACGTGTGCGTTCGAGTAGCGTTTGAACGGTAAACAGAAGGTTCGCGTTCGAGAACGCGTTCGAACGGAACCAGACCTGATGCATACAACACATACATAAACAAACAAATCCACAATGTAGGACCTCACGTATCCGATTGAACTCATCTCGCATCCAATCGAAAATACATTATCCGGCGCGGTAAAGCATCGTGGTAAAGGATTTTAACCTCTCAAAATAGAGGACCTTTAATCGCACTTACTAAGCCCATGCGCAAACAACACAATACATATATAAAGAAGTGAAGACAACTATATCTGACTTCATGTATCCGATTGAACATATCTCACATCCAATCGAATATACATTATCTGGCGCGGCAAAGCATCGTGGTAAAGGATTTTAACCTCTCAAAATAGAGGACTTTTAATCGCACTTACTAAGCCCATGCAATTTATCTCACAATGCATATAAGAAATAAAAGAAACAATATCTGACTTCGTATAACCAATTTAACACATATTACATTCAACCGAATATACATCAACCGGCGCGGTAAGGCATCGTGGTAAAGGGTTTTAACCCCTCAAAATAGGGGACCTTTAATCCGACTTACTAAGCCCATGCGCTCGATCCCATTATTATGCAAACGAATAACATGCAGAAATTAAATAACGAATAATAAACACATCAAAACAACAGAAAACGAAATATGCACCATTTACTCAAGTGGTACGTGGAGTTTTATCCCGAGTACAGATCATACTACCGTCCATTCGGAATCGGCTATGAAATTTATGTCCGGGTTTCCATCATATATACCACAAGAGAAGACACATTTTCCATTTTATTCAAAGCCACAACATGCATCCACAAATGACTCTCATGCGAATAGAATTCAATAAACAATTAAAAGACGAATATAAACTAATAAAAAGGTGCCCTCAGGTCTAACCTTTTATGTCGACTCTCGAAAGTACGGTGCCGGTCGTCGGAAAATGGGGGATGCTCCGCAATTCCTCCGATTCAAGGTTCACGCCTTTCCTCGCTGTTCCACTGCTCAAGCTACTGTTTTACTCCGATTCACTGCTGTTTCTCGCTGCTCTTTCGGTGACGTTTTCTGGTCACTGTTTTGGTCTCCGTTTGGGCTGTGATTTCGGTGGTGTGTTAAGGGTTGTATGGGGTTATGTTATTTTTGGTGTTTTGTTGGTGATTAGGGGTTGTTTTGAGTGTGATTTCGGTGGCTGGTGTTTATGTGTCTCGGCTGTGTTTTGATTTGTGAGGGTTGTGTATGTGAGTTTGGTTGTGTCAATGAGCTTGGGTGTTTCTTGTGTGAATGAATTAGGGGTTTAGATGTGTGGTGAAGGGTTTGTTTTATAGGCAAATGGGGTAGGGCTACTCCTTGCTTGACAAGGAAAGGATTTGGCATTAAGGGAGATATGATTTGGTTTCAAACAAGGAAAACATATATTTTAATTGGGGACAAGATTTGGCTAATTAGGAAGTTGAAATATTAATTTGTGTTGATTAGGCATACAATATTTTAAGTTAGGAATAAATATTTTTAATTAGGAATAATATTGGTTGATTGATTTTAATTAGGCATGATTTTATTTAATGTTTTATTAATTTGGTATTGATTTAATTAATATTTCATTTAATTTTGTATATGATTAATTATTATTTTAATGGGCTTTGGTGGGCTAATTGGGCTTGGGTGTGAGGCTAGCAGCAAAACCCGAAATACCGACACCATTTGAACGCCTCTTCGAATGCTACACGAAAGCCCGCAATCTGTTTGAAGTTCGAACGTGGTAACGAACGCATCACGAATGAAAACAGTGAACTTGTGGAATGAATCTGATGACATGTCTATTCTAAATTTCCCCTTCCGACGTCCGTTCCCGTGACTTCCGTGACTTAAAATGTAGTGCCTCCAAATGAGACTCATCATAGGGACTTATATGCAAAAATGCAGTGCCTACAGTCACCCCCACTTTGATGGGGCTTGTGTAATGTGCAACAGTGACAATCCTATCAAAGTTATGCAATGCATTTTCACTTACCTGGCTCGCCAGCTGCCATCTGACTTGTCTACTGCCTCGACCTGAGTTGATGTCGCAGTGGACCTCGATCCTGGGACGCATCCCAATAGCTGCAACCGACAACGGGGGCCTCGACCCTGGGACGCATCCCAATACCGCTGAAAAAAATATGCGCCTCGACCATGGGACGCATCCCAATACTAACGAGTGCAGGGGGGCCAACGACCTTGGGACGCATCCCGAAAACTGCAACCGACAAAGGGGGCCTCAACCCTGGGACGCATCCCAATACTGCTGACAAAATGTGATCCTCGACCCGGGGACGCATCCCGAAACTGATGATGTGATGGACCTCGATCCTGGGACCCATCCCAATAACTACAACTGGTACATGTGTTGACGTGGGCCTTAACCCCGGGACGTATCCCCAAGACTGGTGCTAGTATTGATGTGGGCCTCGCCTCCCTGGGACGTATCCCGAAACTGCTGCTGGTATGTTAATGCTTCTAATCGGCTTTTCTTTACCGCTTTCTCTTTTCTTCTTCAAAACCTGTGAATAAAAAACAAACACAAAACGAATGCCAAAATGTGTTACGTGTATGCATGCATGCATGAGTTACCTTATCCCGTCGGGTTAGGCCTTCTGCCAAGTCTTCTCTTTCTCAGGGAAAATATTGCTTCAATCTGTCCACGTTTTGAGGCTCAGTGAACTCGTTACCTTCCAAGTCTGACAATTCACTGCCTCATTTCCCATTACTTTCTGCACTATGTAGGGTCCTTCCCAGTTAGGTCTGAACTTTCCTCTCGGATCTGTCGTCGATGGCCTCGACTGCTTAAGTACCAAATCACCCTTTCTGATCTTGGTGGGACGTACTTTCTTGTTGAATGCTCGGGCTAGTCTCTTCTGATACAACTGCATATAATACAAAGCCTTTGTTCTTTTCTCATCCAAAAGTGCTAACTGATCAAACCTCTGTGCGGCCCATTCTTGTTTCGGTAACTCTGCCTCTGCTAATACCCTCATAGATTGTATTTCAACTTCCACTGGCAATATTGCTTCCATTCCGTAGACTAGAGAGAAAGGTGTGGCTCATGTTGCTGTTCTCACTGATGTTCTGTACCCCCACAAAGCATATGGTAGTTTGTCGTCCCAATCTCTGCAGTTTTCTGTCATCTTGGCTAAAATCGTCTTTATAGTCTTGTTGGCTACCTCAACTGCCCCATTTTCCTGCGGCCTATACGGTGATGAATTGTGATGGCCTATCCCATATTTCTGTAGCATTGCCTTTGTTTCTCCTTGAAATTGAACTCTGTTGTCCGTCACTATATGGTGCGGTATACCGTACCGACAAATGAGATTCTGAGCTATAAACTTTGCCATCTGCTTTGCTGTAACATTGCGGAATGATTCGGCTTCCACCCATTTCAAGAAGTAGTCTACTGCCACTACTATAAAGCGATGCCCATTCGATGCATTCGGTCGAATCTCTCCAATCATATCAATTCCCAATGCTGAGAAAGGCCACGGCTCTGACAGCCCATGCAACTCTGTGCGACAAATGATTCAAATTACCGTGTGCTTGACAATCATGACAGTGCTTTACCATCTTCGCACAATCCGTCTCCATGGTCGACCAGAGAACCCTTGTCTCACTATCTTACGGGACAGATTCAACTGTTCATGTGCGGACCACATACTCCGGCGTGTACTTCTCCCATTACCTACTGAGCCTCTTCTCTTCTCACATATTTCAACTGAATACCGTTTGCTTGCCTCTTGTACAGTTCCCCTTTCAAAATCACATACGGGAAGCTAACCTCTGAATGGCTATTCTGTCTTTCTGCCTGCTACCTCTGGGAGTTCCCCACGTTCCAGATACCTCTGAATGTCATAATACCAAGGCTTACCGTCATTGACCTCTATTTCCAGAATTCTCTCTATCTCATAAACAGGTCTTCTGGCTGTTGTCAGTATCAACGGTCTCATCACTAACTTTTCTGGATTTTCCCAAGTCGCTGCAAGTGTAGCTAATGCATCTGCCATCTGATTCTCTTCTCTCTGCAAGTGCTGAAACTTACAATCAAGGATAACTTGTGCCAACTTTCTGAGGTGAAAAAGGTAAGGTTTCAACCGTTCTTCTTTCAATTCCCATTCTCCTCGCATCTGCTGGACTACCAACATAGAATCTCCGTAGACTTCCACACTCTCGGCCTTCAAGGCTATCAATGCAGTCAAACCAAAATCACATGCTTCATACTCGGCCATGTTGTTTGTTACTCTGAATGTCAACCTTTTGGCCAAGGCAAGGTTTCTCCTTCGGGGGTCACTATCACAATCCCAATTCCGGCTCCCTTGTAATTCACGGCTCCGTCAAAATACATTTTCCATCTCTGAAATGTTATTGCTTGGATTTCTTCATCTGGAAATTCAAACTTATACTGATCCCCTTCAATAGGTTGCAGCGCCAGAAACTCTGCTACTGCTCGCCCCTTGATCACTTTGGTGGTGAGATACTCAATGTCGAACTCTGTCAGCAATATTAACCATCTGCCCAATTTCCCCACTAGCGAAGGCACTGAATGCAGATATTTCATAGGATTCTCATTTGCCCTTATCAGTCATATCATTGTAGAAACGCCTGCTGCGTGTCATACCCCTCACTTCTTCTTCATCACTACTAGAGAAGTCTGCCCAGAAACTCTTCCCATGTTCGGTTTCATCTTCGTTGTTACTATCCCAAATCCCAAGGCAAATGGCTTGGAGGTCAAAGGATTTGAGGACAAGGTTCTCGGGTAGGCCAGAGTTTATCATATAGGTTGGTGGCGGGACAGAGTGGTAATTTGGTAAAGGGTTCTGGTGTGTGTTGGGTGTTCTGTTTCAGGGTCGGGTATCTTTTTGGAATTTATAAGGTCTTGGATTTCATGGCGGAGTCGGGCACAGTTGTCGGTATCATGGCCTTTCTGTTGGTGGAATTGGCAATATTGGTTTAGGTTGAGATGTGGTGGTGGAGGATTTGGGAGTGGTTTGGTTTCTAAAGGTTTCAGGAGTCCTTGTCACTTCAATTTCTCCAATACCTTGGACAAAGGTCTACCCAATTTGGAGAATCTCCGGTTTCGGATAGCAGCAATCTCAGCAGAAACGGGCTTTGTTCCCGATGTCCCCCCAATGGGCCTCCTATTCAGACCATAGAATTTTCTATTCTCGACCTCTTCTTCCTCAATATCCATGACAGTTTCCCTCAACTATCGAAAATCATCAATCATGGAGGTCATCATCCACAGTTTCTTATAGATGGAGGGCTTGGTGCCCTTGATAATCATTTTTATCTGGTCCTTCTCTGAGGGCCTGGTCTGCATCTTTAAGAGATGGCTTCTCCAGCGGTCCACATACTCCTTGAAACTCTCTTCCGATTTCTGCCTGGTGTTCTCCAAATCTCGGAGTGACAGATCTATCTCCAAGTCCATGAAATACTGTTTCAGGAATGCATCAGCCAATTCCCTCCAATCTTCCCTTACTTTCTTCTCAAGGTTGTGATACCATACCACCGGTGCCCCCTCGAGTGACATTCCAAACATCTTCTGCACATGTCGCTTTGTCAAACCCACGGAACTCATAACTGATACATACTGACGGAGATGAACCCTTGGATCCCCATTCCTGTTGAACTTAGTCATATTTGGCATCTTGAACTGAGCAGGCAACTGTTCTTCGAAGGTCATTGCCTCATAATCTAACAACTCTTCATGCTTACCCTTCATTTTACGGGTAACTGTTTCAACCTGATCCCGAAGCTTCTGAAATTCTGCCTGAGACCCCATCACCTTGCTTGTTGCATATTCTGTCATGTCATCGTCAAAAGTGGGGATATCATCACCCAACCCATTCGGAGGCTCCTCGCGCCACACATTCTCGAAACTCCCCCCAGCACGGGGTACGGCCATACCAGCCATAGCAGTAGTCAATGCCTGCAACTGTTCAGTAATTTTGGCGAGACCGTTTTCCAACTGATCTATCCTGGATACCTCACTATCGGATATACTCATATCTTTTACCAGTCTTTTAGTGAGTCTTCCCTCTTCCCTAACCCAACGGGACTCTATGATATCTTTTTGACATAGAGGGTGTTAATAGGGTATATTTATGCATGTGATGAAGGAGATGCATGCGATACAAGGAATATATCAACTCATGAAAATTTTCACACAAATCGGCCCATCATCATTATAGAAGCTTTTGGGCTAACTGTCATAGGAGTGAACTCGCCCCAGTTTAAATGGCCCAACAAGTTCACATCTCATGGCAAGAAGTCCAACTGTATCCAAATGATAATGTTCCTAAACACAAACATATAATGGCCCATTGGCGTTTTAGGAGCTTTTAGCCCATCGTCATAAGATACGTTCTTGTCCCAGTTTAAATGGCCCAACAAGCCCATACCTCATGACAAAAGGTCCGAATAGATCCAAACGAAAATGTTCCTAAACATAAGCATACAGAAATAATTTCTACAGAGTGGCCCATCAACATTTCAGAAGCTTCTGGCCCAATGGTCATAGGATACGAACTCGTCCCAGTTTAAATGGCCCAACAAGTCTGCATTTCTGACAAGAAGCCCAACTGTATCCAAATGAGGATGGTACACAAGCACAAGGAAATAGTTGCTATAGGCCATATGACTCTGGTCTACGCGTGGGTTTGTGGGAGTGTAGATAAAGACTCTCGCTGGCGAAGGATTACCCACAACTAGGTCTTCCCACTCAAGGGTTCGAGAGACCAAGTGAGCGCACCTTTTTTATACCTTACAGTACGTGCCAACGAGTTATAGTGTGTGACTGACTGTCAAATGGATTTTCCGTTGTAGATTCCCCAGAGGGAGGGTGGAGCGAGGCTCTCTTAAGTACCCTAGTCTTTTAGGCTCTTATCGCTTGGTGACAGGAATAAACAACGAGTCTTTCAAATTAGTCCATCACAATAGGCCACAAGTAAGTGATTGTCTAGGTGCCTTCACAGCTTTTCCTTATAGAAATTTAGTGAATGAGGGAAGACACCAAACCATTACATATCCTTAAAAGTGCCTTTGATAAACCTCTTTTAACCCACAGTAGACACGGATAATTAAAGCACAAATCATAATATTACAAGACAATATTTCGAGGCCGATTCTCTATCCCCAGGGGAGCCGCCAGACTGTGGGACACAGGAACTGGGCGACGCATGTTGTTCTAGGCTCGCGGCCTAGTTGGGAGTACGGAGTAGCCCGTGGGGGACTAAACCGGAGAATAATGGAGTCGCCACCCGGTGTGAACCGGGAAAATGAGATTTAAGGCCGCACTCACCCCTCACAAGGGAAGACCTCAAACCGTTGGGTTCGGAATGGTCCCTTACTTATGCCACTTGTAATAAAATGATTTGTGCAATAATCTAACCAAGCCTAAGCAACATATTTCCAAGGATGATTTATCCCTAAGTTCGCATGCATACATCAACAAATTCATCTAAATTTACATGTTACACATATCTGAATTTGCATACAGCCTATTTTGCATGTAATCTATGTCTCAATTTGCATACAGATAAATTGACATACGGAAAGCATACAATTTCACATTGGTAGACACAGAAGCGCGAAAAAAGAACATTCATACAAGCATGCATATTAAGGAAAGACAATTAAGCGCATGACAGAAATAGATACCTAAAGCGGTACTACAAATGCATAAGGTAAAAAAGAGACAACTATATGCTAAAATAGACATGTCGTGATGTGATGAAAAGGACTCAGTGCAGTGGGTGCGTGTTCATGTAGCATTCATAAACGTGTTCGAACGGTAAACAGAAGGTTCGCGTTCATATAGCGTACGAGAATGCGTTCGAACGGAACCAAACCTGATGCATGATAAAACAAAGAAAGTGCGTGCGCGTTCGCGTAGCGTTCGAGAACGCGTTCGAATGGTAAACAGAAGGTTCACGTTCGTATAGCGTTCGAGAACGCGTTCGAACGAAACCAGACCTGATGCATGATGAAACCAAGAAAATACGTGTGCGTTCGCGTAGCGTTCGAGAAGGCGTTCGAACGGTAAACAGAAGGTTCGCGTTCAAGAACGCGTTCGAACGGAACCAGACCTGATGCATACAACACATACATAAACAAACAAATCCACAATGTAGGACCTCACGTATCCGATTGAACTCATCTCGCATCCAATCGAACATACATTATCCGGCGCGGCAAAGCATCGTGGTAAAGGATTTTAACCTCTCAAAATAGAGGACCTTTAATCGCACTTACTAAGCCCATGCGCAAACAACACAATACATATATAAAGAAGTGAAGACAACGATATCGGACTTCGTGTATCCGATTGAACATATCTCACATCCAATCGAATATACATTATCTGGCGCGGCAAAGCATCGTGGTAAAGGATTTTAACCTCTCAAAATAGAGGACCTTTAATCGCACTTACTAAGCCCATGCGCTTTATCTCACAATGCATATAAGAAATAAAAGAAACAATATCTGACTTCGTATACCCGATTGAACACATCTTACATTCAACCGAATATACATCAACCGGCGCGGTAAAGCATCGTGGTAAAGGGTTTTAACCCCTCAAAATAGGGGACCTTTAATCTGACTTACTAAGCCCATGCGCTCGATCACATCATTACGCAAACAAATAACATGCAGAAATTAAATAACGAATAATAAACACATCAAAACAACAGAAAACGAAATATGCGTCGTTTACTCAAGTGGTATGTGGAGTTGTATCCCGAATACAGATCATACTACCGTCCATTTGGAATCGGCTATGAAATTTATGTCCGGGTTTCCATCCTATATATACAACAAGAGGAGACACATTTTCCATTTTATTCAAAGCCACAACATGCATCCACAAATGACTCTCATGCGAATAGAATTCAATAAAAAATTAAAAGACGAATATAAACTAATAAAAAGGTGCCCTCGGGTCTAACCTTTTATGTCGACTCTCGGAAGTACGGTGCACGGTCGTCGGAAAATGGGGATGCTCCGCAATTCTTCCGGTTCAAAGGTTCACGCCTTTCCTCGATGTTCCACTACTCAAGCTACTGTTTTGACTCCGATTCGCTGCTGTTTCTCGCTGCTCTTTCGGTGACATTTTCTGGTCACTGTTTTGGTCTCGGTTTTGGGCTGTGATTTCGATGGTGTTAAGGGATGTATGGGGTTACTGTTTTTGGTGTTTTGTTGGTGATTATGGGCTTTTGAGTGTGATTTCGGTGGCTGGTGTTTATGTGTCTCGGTTGTGTGTTTGATTTGTGAGGGTTGTGTATGTGAGTTTGGTTGTGTCAATGAGCTTGGGTGTTTTCTTGTGTGAATGAATTAGGGGTTTAGATGTGTGGTGAAGGGTTCTTTTTATAGGAAAAAGGTGGTAGGGCTACTCCTTGCTTGACAAGGAAAGGATTTGGCATTAAAGGTGAGATATGATTTGGTTTCAAACAAGGAAAACATATATTTTAATTGGGGACAAGATTTGGCTAATTAGGAAGTTGAAATATTTAATTTGTGTTGATTAGGCATACAATATTTTAAGTTAGGAATAATATATTTTTAATTAGGAATAATATTGGTTGATTGATTTTAATTAGGCATGATTTTATTTAATGTTTTATTTAATTGGTATATGATTTAATTAATATTTCATTTAATTTGGTATATGATTTAATTAATATTTTAATGGGCTTTGGTGGGCTAATTGGGCTTGGGTGTGAGGCTAGCAGCAAAACCAGAAATACCGACATCGTTCGAACGCCTCTTCGAACGCTACACGAAAGCCCGCAATCTGTTTTTCGTTCGAACGTGGTAACGACGCAACATGAACGAAAACAGTGAACTTGTGGAATGAATCCGATGACATGTCTATTCTGAATTTCCCCTTCCGACGTCCGTTTCCCGTGACTTCCGTGACTTAAAAGGTAGTGCCTCCAAATGAGACTCATCATAGGGACTTATATGCAAAAATGCAGTGCCTACACTGTCGTGGATCCAATCTCGTCCTAAGAGCATGTTGTACGTGGTCGGTACATCTATGACAAAGAATAATGTCATCTTGGTGGCACTTCCCACCTGCAGATCTAATGGGATGACTCCTTTAGCGGTTGTTGCCCCTCCATTAAAGCTGGTAAGCACTACCTCTGTAGGGATGAGATCGTCCTCTGATTTCGCCAATCGCCCCAACATCCTAACCGAAATGGCATTGATGGCCTCTCCATTGTCGATTAATACCTTAGTGACGAGGATTTCATTCGTCTTTGCTTTTACGTAAAGTGGTCGGAGATGTTTTGTCATTTGCTGTGGTGTTTGGGAATATTACCTTCCCTGCAACTCTTACTTCCATTGTTTCCTCACCACTAGTATCTGCCTGAGGTGGCTCTCCATCCTCGTCCCATCCAGAAGGTGGTAATGTGGTCGGCGCACCACGGGAGACATTATGATGAACACCCTCTGCTTTTCCACCCTAGTCACAACCCGTTTTACTTTGGGCATTCCGTATAGGACGAGGTATGGGGATCGCCCCAAATCTTCTCTCAATGTCCCAACTGCAGGGTTTCCAGCCTCATATAATTTTTTGAGAAGGCGATTCTGTGATATCCTCCTCCTTCGTGCTTCGATCCTAATATTTATTTCTTCCTCTACATCAGTCAGTTCCTCGTCTGAGGCCATCCTGTCACTATTACGAGTGTTTCAAATTTCATCTCGTCACCTTCATAGACATCCTCGTCCCTTCTCGAGGTCTCATTATTGTCCCCCTTGAATTTTTCAGACAACAAGTAGTGATTGGCCACAACCGGAGGCATGCTGCCAAACTAAATAACAATAGGGGCTCTTCATCATCTGTCTCATCCCGTCTTTGTCGGTCGAATTTATTGCGCCCCTTACAGCTTGTGTCGGATTCTTCTTTGCTATTTCCATCCTTAACATCCGCAGCTGGCTTTCTCCTTGCATGGACACCGGTTCGAAAACCATTATGAGGGGCAGTTTCCTTTTCATATCGACTGGCGCAGCATACAGCCATAATTCCTCTGGTGTCATCTCAATTGCGTCCTGGTCATTCATCCACAGGAGGATAGTTTTTCCCTGGACGATGGTATGACTGCGACCGATGGTATGAATGCCACACCTTCGGCCGATGAATTTTCGGCCTAAATGTCCTGATATTCTGGACGAAGTTCGAATTTTCTCCAAGAACCTTGGCGCGAAAGTTCTTGGCTGCCATGTTATCGATTCCTTCTTAATTGGTTTCTCACAAGTATCTTCCAGTTCTTTCATCCATTTTATACTGTTCTGACAACGCACGCACAAGTTTTGCGGAATATTCCCTTTCTGCGGCATTTCTATCCTTTCAAGAGCGTTGGGACGATGACCATCATGTTCCTCATCTAGAACTAACTAGAACTTTGGCAGGCTCGTTTTGGTGAGGTCAGTGTTGACCATATTCAATTCCAACGGCTTTGGAAAAGGGTTATCGTCCACCGCCATTTTCTTCTCGAACGTTATTCGTCCAGATTCTATGGCATCCTGTAAAATATTCCGAAAAACAAGGCAGCTGTTAGTTGAATGAGACCACGCATTATGCCATTTACAGTACTTCTTGTCACTGATTTGTTCGGGACTTGGCAATTTGTGGCGGTCGCTCAAACCTAATCTGCTTATCTTTTTATATAACTGATCAAAAATGGCATCGACCTTAGAGATGTCAAAAGAGAAATTCCTACTTTTTTGTCATTCTCCACTTTGACCTGGGTTCGGCCCACGTCTTGCAAACGTATGGTTTCCCCATGATTAACTCGGCCAAAAATAAATCAGCCGATTCGATGTCCATTTCGGTCATTTCATAGTTAGTATTCCTGTAATAGGTTCCTTTGCTAGAATTCTTCATTTTTTTTTCCTCCCTCAATAATCGTTCGTATCACACCACACTAGTAGTAAGCTGCAGGAGATCCCAGAATTCTCGATCTTGGAACTTCTTTTTTAAATCGAAGTTAAGACAGCTTTGAGCGATCCTTACAAATTCTTTTTCTGGTATAGGCATGTAACATCGGCCTCGAGCCGCCTTGAACCTTTGCAGGAACGTCTCGGCCCATTCTCCTGAGAACTGCCTTAAATTGGCCAAATCGGCCAATGCCACTTTAGATTCGATTTTGTAGAATTGTGCATGGAACAGTTGTTCCATTTGCGCCAATTCTCCACTGAATAGGTCGGCAGGCTAATATTACCAGGAAACCCCAAAAAACGCCATCCTCGACAGCAGCGTGTTGATGAAACAAGCCTCCGCTTTTGTGGAAATCGTTTGTTTCCCCAGATTGAAGTGTAAATCGCCTATGTGTTCTATGGTCGAAACTTCCCCAGATCCTGTAAACAGGGAAAATTTAGGTATTTTGTAGTTCATGGGCCATGGATACGCCAAGTCGATCCATTCTGGATACGGCTTTTGATATCTTGGCCGAATCGGCCTCACTCATAGACCGAATTGATTCTGAAGAATCTCGGTCATCTGTTCTCTCAACATATCATTGCCATTGAATGGCATTACTACATGTGGTGGTTGTGGTCTCTCACGAATGGGACATAGTCGTGACCCTGCCCTTGTGAACCCTGGGGACCTTGGGGCAACACTACTTCATGTTGTGTCATGTTTGGCCCTTGATGTAGATTTGGTCCCATATGTTGACCATTGCCTCCAAGACTTATTAGCCCCCGGGAAATCGTAGGGGCAGTGATCCCTTGTGGGGGAACATTACTTGGACCAGCCTCATGATTGCTTGGTGCAGGAGGAGGTGTAGTCCACGGTAGGGTTGTCTCCCCGTTTACACATTGGCCATCAGCTCGTTCAATGAGCTCAGATGTTTGGCCATAGTTTCGTAATGAGAATTACTAGTCGAAGTAAATTTATCTATGATATGGGCATTTTGAAGCCTAACATGTTCGACAATATCCTGTGTGAACTCACCGATCAAGGCGCGAACCGCGTTAGGGCTGAGCTCTGCATAGTTTCATATCGGCTAGCGTCTGACAGGCCTTCGAAATGGCCTACGACGGTCGGAACATGGGGCTGGTTGGTTTGCTCCAGTCCCCCTTCCTCCGTACTCGAGCCAGTTTGAGCGTTTCTTTTCGGAGGTATTTCCACTTTTTACACCAATCCTCCCACTGTGGTCGCCAAAAAACTGTTTGCACAATTTTTCGTCAAAAGAGCATATAAGGTTCAAACCTCCTGAGACACAGTCCCAGCAAGGGGTATTTGATTAAGTGAATCAGCCTCCAGGGGCGCAAGCGCGCAAATTACAATCCTAAAATTACAAAGCTATGAAATTGAAAATACAATGCTCGTTTGAGTCTTCATTTTTTTCCAGCTTTCTTCTTCGCATGAGTGAGCTTTTTATAGTGGGACTCGTTAACTGCTTGGACGGTTTCAATTCGCAAACTTCTCTGCAACTGACTGGATCATGCCTCCAACCGCCGAGTTATGTGCCATAATCGCCTGATCGTGGGGAATTGCCAAATTATGTGTAATGAATTACCAAGTTGTGGGTGGGTAATATTGTCTAACCGCTAAATCGCAGGGTCAACTACAACATGTATTAGTCGTCCTGACTCTTTTGTTGTCCTAGTCGCTGCGTCGTATGGCGATCGTTCTGATTGCTTCTCTCACCGTCGCCCTTGTTCGTAAATCGCCCTTCAGCGCCCGCTCATCCTAATCGTTCTTCGCCCCTTGACATGTCCTTTCATTAACTCATATCTTTTAGGGCGATTTCTTCGCCAACACACTACTATATCTTCTTCTTTTCATGGGGCATTGATTCGTTTTGGGGCCAATTGCGGAATAGAATAGGGTTCTTCATCTGTGTATGAATGGATTTCTCTGTTTTTGTAATTGTTGATTCTTCTTGATATCACGATGGTTTAATATGTAGGCCGTGTAAAAAATTTGAAAAAAATAAAAGAAAAATGTGACTTTCTACTATGCCTTTTATAGCATTTGGATTTTTTAAGAAACCATTGTGAGCGAGCAGAATGATATCTCAAATCATGACTAAGTTGAAATTTTTGCAGGTTTATTGCGCAGATTGGTCTGGTTTCAGTGAACGTGTTGGCAGGACCGGTTCCCAGTACCCTAGTTCCTAGCATCGAGCTCGCCTCCGGTCCCGGCACCTAGTCCGGCCCGAACCCTATCTCCGAACCTATGATAAATCCTGTCACTGAGCTCGATCAGGCCTAACCTCATTCTCGGTATCGAGCATGTCTCGGGTCCTAACATCTAGCCTAGCCATGGTTTGAACCCAAGACCAAGCCCGGCCTAATCCCCTATCCGGATATGAATCTGAGCTCATCTCGACCAGGAAGCAGTCGGGTCTAGGTCACTTACGGCAAAGCATGAGTTCAGCTCCATAAATTACCATCCCTGATATTTTTCTATCATGGCTATTTTATTTTTTTTCCTCTTTGTACATGCTTGTCATTACTGATTTATTTAGAATTAGCACGTCCCGGGGTCAAATTCTAGAAAGGAATCATCATATTTATTTTTATAATTATAAATTATAGAGGCATTTTTGATAATTAATGAAACTTTGTATTTATCTACTTTTAATACGATATTGAATAAAGAATTAATAACCATACCCATCCATTATCCAATAAATATCCAATTGGATATTTAAAAAACTATTCATCTATATATCCAATTATAATATAATATGTATATTATCTAACTATAATTGGTTGGTTAGTTGAATTCTGTTGTTAACAATCTACTCAAATAGAAAAACTATTTCTTAAAGTCATAACTGAGAACCTTGCAACATAAACTAACATTCAACATCCCTAACAAGCAACCTAAGATATACAAATTAAACATATATAAGCTTATTATATATAAACCACATAACATCCAATGTAATTTTCTAGATTTTATTTTGCAGCATTTTACCCATTAGTGCCAGCAAATAAAGGTATTCTTGTGAACTTGTTGTATATAAAAATTACAAACATATGAATATGGTTTAGCTTTTGAAATTGAACAAGTGAATGAATAATAACATAAACTTTTTTTGAAAGGAACAATAACACTTTATAAAAAAAAAAATTGATAAATATGTGGTGTAAATCCTTCTCTTAACGCAAAAAAAAAAAAAAAAAAAAAAAAAAAAAAAAAAAAAACATTGAATTATTCAATATATGATCTGTTTGGTATTGTGGTTTGACCTGTGGTGAAGTAACAAAATTGTATTTTGGTCAAAATATAATTTTTAAGTGTTTGATTAATGATGAGAAATTGTAATTACTAATCGTGATTTTTTTAAGAAATTGAGCTTTGAAAAGCTAAAAAATTTTAGTTTTTTTCTCACCATCAAAATATTAAAAAAACGCGTCGTAATTTTTTTAGCATAAATCAAAATTTCATAACACTGTTTATAAACCATTGTTTGTTCACCATATTTTTCTAATCGCAATACCAAACAGAACCATATTTTTGTCTTTACTAATTTTAAGTGTGTCATTTCTCTAGGTCCGTCCCTCTACTAATGTGTTTATATATATATGTGTGTGTTAATATTTTTAAGTCTTCTCATCGCACCACGTGGCAGTTTTATATTAAATTATTAAAATTAAATTAATAAATCTATTAAATAAAAATGATATTACAACAAAAAAATATATTTTATAATTTTACAAGAATTATATTCTAATAAGAAAATATATTATAGTTTCTTATTAAAAAAAATACCATCAAATTATCTAAAATTAACATATATATATATATATATAAACAACATTGTTATATTGCTATTCGGACACCGAACCTGAGAATTCTCATATGTGTGTGTAAAAGTTAAACATTTTTATGTTTTTTTTATCGCATCACATGACACTCAATCTCTACCATTAAAATTTTTGTTATTAAATTATAAAATTAAAATAATAAATTATTAAAATAAAAAAACATATTGCAATATAAAAAATATAATCTTCTATTAAAATAAGAAATCTAAATAGTAACGCCCACAAAACCTACCCAATTTTTTAGATTTCGGGTCTATTGTTATTTGTTATTTTATTTTGAATTATTTTTATTTCATGAATTTTTTATTATTTACTGTACTTCAATATTCAGACTCTAACTATTAGCTGTTGCAGACTTATACAATGAATTAGAAATATTATTTGAGAACTGAGAGACAAACTAATTAGACATAAATATTACTTATAAGTAAATCAATTGTCTCATTTAGATTGTTAAAATGCGGATCATGTGCTAGTTAATTTAATATTACATAATACAACTAAGAAATAGTTGGAATAGATTATTCTGGGCTTTGTAAACAAAATGGTTCCAGACAAATCAGAAATTGAATCCCTTAAAACATATCATAATACAGCTAACAAAAAAAAAAAAAAAAAAAAAAAAAAAAAAACAAATATTAAATCCAAACCAAATAGAACTCTTTCTCAAAGTGTGGTCGGTAACATGAATTTCGGTTACATGAATCATTAAGTTCGGTAAAATATAAATCTCTTTTATAATTTATGTCTTTATCAATTTAGGTCTTCCGCGACCATGCTTGACATATGGTACTATCATTTGCTCTCCTTTAATCATGGAGCACTTAAAGGTGCACGAAATAATGAAACTTTCAGAAGAACATCATCCATCCTGATTAACTCGAAGACACAAATATCTCCTCTTTGTAAATGATTCTCTCTCAAAAATTTGGTCCATCCCTTTGACAAAAAAATATCTGTATCATCACGTTGCCTGTTAATCTCCACAGGCCATTCTCTTCCATTAGAATCCTGCAATGTCATAGATTCTATTGATGCATTCACATACTTTCTAGCAAACTTAGCAGGAGCACGCTGCACAAGCCAAAAAAACAACATCAGCTAAGCATATGAATAAACCAAATGGCTAATTTGAAAAACTTCACAATAAAAGGTCGTGTCCAGTACATGAGGCTCCCGCTAACGTCACAATGTATATTGTTGTATTTTAAAAGCTTACCACACTACGATGATTTAGGTTTTTCGACTTCAAGATAATCATGAAAGAAGGATTTTTTCGTTTGAACGATCTGGCAATGTTGATGAATCTCTCTCTAGCTTCTTTTGAAAGAAGTGTATATGTTTTAGGGATAAAAATTCCCTTGTTTTCAAGTAAAGCCAGCAAATCATGATCATTTGCACCGTCTGATTCATCTCTCTCCATCACCTCTTCCATTTTACACTTCTTGCTCGGTGGCTCTTTCCTTTTAGAATGTCTAATTGGTTTCTTGCTTTTAGCTTTGGAGCCCGAAATATAAAGAGAGTTTTCCCTTTCCATTTCATTGGGTTCTTCTCTAGTAGGCGGATAGTCAATCTCACAAGCAGACATGTCAAATATAACAACATCAAAAGTTGTATTCTTGGAATACTTGAAAACCAAGAAGTATCCAACACTGATCGAATGAAACATAACGAAGTCATTCCAGCCATCATCAAACCAAATCTGTCTACCATTTTTGCTTAACCTCACTCGCCAACTAAGGCCTGTAGGAACCGTTAGCGTAGCAACGCCAGAAAGTTCATCCCTGAATTTCATTACAAACTTCCCAGGAATCCTCTGCAGTTATGTCAAGAAAGTTAGAAAATCAATTTGAAAATTAAAGAAAATGGAGGTCAAAAAACGATCCTCTCGATAAATGTCCATAGGGTTAGCTCGTTCTCACAAATTAATGTTACAAAGAAAAAGTGCTTCCCCTAGTCTTTTTTTGGAATCGTTGGAAACCCCACTGTCAAACCACCCCTTCCGGATTTAAGAGAAAAAGGTAAAACCCCCAACTGTCATAGACTGACAGGCTCTTACAAGAAACACACTCCATAAATTCGAACTCAGGACCTTAATGAGAGATCCTGAGCCCTATACTACCAAACCACAAAACAAAGGAGATGTCTTTGATTTGATTGTTAGATACAAAACACTACCACCAACAACAATGATTCAACTGCAGTACAGCATCTTGAAATTATCAGAACTTTTCACTAGCTCATTGAAATTGCTCTCTCATACAACATTCATAACAATTTTTTGACAAAATATATTGCAGCAGGTTTAACAATACTAAGCAATTAAAATGGTTTTGAAGCAAAGACATGCAAAACCATAGAGAATTTTACCAGAATTGTACATTACTGTCAGAGCAATTTTCTTTTCACACATCAGTTTTACACAACTCATGGAGGGATTGCACCACTGTGTCAATTCGTTTTTTGGAATAGAATTTTGTATTAACAACAATAACGATTCAGCATGAAATAAATATATACACATCAATAAAAGGACTTCTTTAATTAGGGTTTTGCAATTGACAAACGTTCAACAGTGTCAGGATTCTTTTGGATCCCCAAAACATCACACGAGATATAAAAACTGAACCCATTATGCTAAGTAAATTGTTCGTAGTCTATTCATGCATCAGAACCAAAACTAACATCTCATGTGTTCAGTTTGTTTGTATTTTGTGCTAAAAAAATTAGCCACAGGCCCCCATTTGAACCATTTATGTCAGCTAGGAGAGGAGTAAGAGTTGTGTGAGGAAAACAATACCAGTTTCTTGTCATCGACGCTTCCCTGAAGAATAATTTTGAAGAAATAGAAGGGTTCAACTGTCCTGCTTTCACCCATTTTCTTTATCATCAGAGACTATCAGATGGTTTTTGCTGCCGTTCTTTGATATTGAAATGGTGGATGAATTTAGGCTCCTTAAATGCCCTTTTCAATGGCTAAAATTTTATTTCAGAATTTTAATTAATTGCTTTAATTTACTTACCAAGTATGTGGTAAATAATTAATTACTTTTGACCTTCCCTTCCTTCTTCATATTAAACATTTATTTTTCACTTTCTATGTACACAACTGTTTGCCAAATTTAATCTAACTTATAAATACTATAATGATAGTATAAAATAATTTATTAGCTTATCAAATTTCATGATATTCCCGAAATATCAGCGGAGGGTATAATATGGGAATAATTCTTTGGTGTAACGGCGATATGGATAACGTAGTATCACCAACCAATTAATAAATGACATGTAAGATTTAAAATCCATTTTTTAATTATTTTTTAATATTTTAACACGCGTGGCAATGGTTGATTGGATTGTTGGACGGATGACGTAGTACCTCCGTTGTATGGTAGATTTTCTCATGGAATGGGATCTGTACGTCTTATATTTATTGACTTCAATTTTTTAGAATATATGTTCTGTTGCATCACCGAATTAAACATCCGACTGGTCGTTGAGAAACCACCTCAACAAACGACTTGCCGTATATACAAATCACCATTGGAGTTGGTGAACGACCTATCGTTCATTTTGCAGGTTACGAACAAGCACTTGCCAACTTTTCTGATAATGCAGAACACAGAGGACCTCTTCCCCAGCGTCATCTTCAGATCATTATAAAGCAGAACAATAAAGACAGCAGGTTATTTTGCGCAAGAGCAAGCAGTCCGATGCCTGCTCAGCTTTCCCCACGCAACGCTAAAACATTATGTAGCAAGGAACTAGTTCCTTGATTCTGATGTCAAATAAGTAGCAAATGATTTGCTTACAAGTAATTCCGTCTTGATCCTGAAGCAGCATAAGACCGAACTACGTATGAAGTGAGCAGTGCCACTGCAGCTGAATTTCAACTTCATTGAACAATCTATATACAACCCTATGGCCTATTCAACTTTGTATAGGACTAAAAAAAAAAAAAATGTCACTGAAGTTTCACAAGTTGCACAGAAGTTTATAGACATTAAAACGAGATGGGTAAAGATCACCTGCAAAAGAAGGATTGCTTCACCGGGTTCACCTACTAAGAAGATGGCATCCATTGTTGGAATTGGGTCAATCCAGTGATATTCTAATGGGATAATCGGTTCATAACTCCTGCACTTTCCATGACACGAAATAAAGTAACTTTCAGCACAAACTCTCTCGCCATAAGCACCTCAAAGACGCAAACATCTCCTTCCCCCAGATTATTCTCCAATGTAAATTCATACCAGCCCTGACTGAACTTAGCTTTGCCTCCTTTATATAGGCAGCGGACAGGCCACTGCTTACCATCAGAAATTTGTAGTTTGATGACTCCACAAACCCCATTTAGATGCTTCTCGGCAAAGCAGGAAGGCAAATACTGCACGTGAAAAGTAAATGCATCTTAAACCAAGCTTATTATGATGTGAAATCGAAAAACAATGTCAAGCATAATTGAAATTCAACATCTCACCATGATACATCCCCTGTACAAGTAAGATGGTCGCAGGACTACCCTGCAGAAAGGATTTGATGGTTCAAATGCTTTGGCTGCATTAACTGCCCTTTCCCTTTCTTCAGCTGTCACGGTCCTTTTTCTAGCTGAAGCACTTTCATAAAATCTAAAGCGCATGTCTTCTTCATGTGCATCTTGCGCTGACGACGACTGAACATCTGCGCTTTTATAAAATTGTTTGATGAGGAATTTGAATTCTTAAAACATGACAGGATTAAGCAAGAATCTGAGCCCAAACAACTTACTATGATCAATCTTCCGCTTTCTCCCGGGTTTTTTAAGCTTTGGCATTTCTCCATCTGGCGAATACATTTTCACTGCACTTAACAATTTCTTAAGCACATTAATATTAAAGTGAACATCTATATATTGAGTATATTGATTTCCCGCAAGAGAATTTATCGAACCTTTTAATCGCTGCACGTTGGCTTCACCGGCACCATTTATGTTGTTGCTAAGTTTAGAACTGTTAAGCAAATTCTGAAATGACGGAGGATTGAAAGCCTTGTTGACTGTTGGTTGATCTACAAATTCGGAGTCATCGTCTTCCATTTCAGCAAATATATGGTATTGTTTGCCATGATTGCGTACTTCAAAACTACTAAGAGCATTAGGTTGATAGCTTATCTCAGAAGAAGGCAAATTAAATATGTAAACACTAAAGGCTGAATTCCCCTCATATCTGAAGACCAAAAAGTACCCAACACGGATGGCGTAACATTCCATAAATTCCTGCCACCCATCATAAAACCAGATTTTGTTGTCAAGTCTTCTTAATCCTACACGTGAAACAATACCATTCGGAACAGTAAGTGTAGCAGCTGCAGAAAGGTCATCTTTGAATTTCCTAACAAAGTTTTCTGGAATCCTCTGCAGGAAACAGAATCAAGTTAGAATCCATGTCTTGAGGAGGCTAAAATTAGTGTATGACATGCCGTTGACTTACAACTGTAGATAGAAGAACCTGCATCTCTTTCTTTTGAAAATATTAATGTCATATCAATGAATTATTTTCATGACATATATGCACATCCTATTCCCTAGCAATATGGATGCCTGGAGACTAATGAGAATCAGTTGAAAGAAGGGCAGATAGGCTATCCAAATAGATTAAAAGCAACAAAATACCAAGGAAAATGAATTATCTCATTTTTCTAATAACTGCAAGTAATACCAATGCCTACGGCAAAAAGACAAGAAAAAACCACCAAGGAAAGAATTTGCAGAGCTCAACTTTTACCAGATTCGCAAGACAAACAGAGCAAAGTGATCCATTTGCAGGAAAATCTGATTCATGGTCTTTCTAGTTTTCCAAAAGAATTCCACCTCACCAGTCTAGGAAAAAGTTTGCATCTAGAGTAACTATGAAATTATATGATTCAGTTAATAGAAGGGGAAAATAAAATAAAGCTTGTAATACTATAAATGAATGGCGTTCAAAAAGGCTACTGTAAGATGTTACAGCCAAGTATAAAATCAAACACATAATTGCTTTGTACCTAACACAGTTCCCTCAAGTTGCTTACGCCAGCGAAAAACAGAACATCTCAGCATTAACCCCGTTTCATTGCTAAGAGACCCACAGAAGCAAGGCAGGAGGGATCAACAGTTTACTACCCTGTAAAGGTTTAAAAGCTATTTTTCTAGAGATAGATTATCTAGCATGAAGCACATTTACGATCTACCTACAACTAGTTTCAAGAAATTTATATTCGTTAACACTGAATTCATTCTAAGAAAAGTTTTTTACTATAAAACCCATCCCAATTAAGCTTTCATATTACTGGGCAGCTAAGAGAAGTTTCTACAAAGTAAACACCTAAAATATCTTAAATTTCATTTCCTAGTCATTCTTACAGAAGTTACAGTTCTTAAATAACCAAACAAAGTTCAGGGCTTTATTAACATCATGTAGATATCTTAACCGCTATTGAACAGACTTTCACAACTCGGCTGCTAAGCTTAGCTAGTTTACTCTTGTATACCATACCTAATAACATAAAATCCAAAGAACAACACTTCAAATTTCTCTCCTTTCTCATTCACCACTTTAAACAAACTTCTTGGTCTCAGCAAAACCCCACTCACAAAGCAAGCAGTCAAGCTCTTCAATTAATTCAAAGGGGAAACATAATTACATAAATCATATGGTAGTCCACTAAATATAGATTCTCAAACCACACAAAGCAACCAAATCCCAAAACAAAATTGAAGAATCCTTCGAAATTTCATAAACCCTTCGCTCAACTCAATCCCCAGCAGCCAAATCAATCTTTAACTGTAATTCAACTATTTTGTCCTCTGGGTCTCAAGCTATACTCTGCCTAAGCCTCGTCCAATCGCCGCCTTTGACAGATTGACTAGACCAACATGCAGAATTTTATCTAATAAATAAAACTTCATAAGTTAAAATACTAGCCGCCACCTACAGCCGGCGGAGGTTTGCATTTCCACCTCAAAACTATACAAAAGACACATACCCATAAAATGAAAAGACATAACTAACAAAATTCAAGCACCCTTTCCAATTAACTTCGTGAAAAAAAAAACTAAACTAAAATAATCTAACAAGAATTAACCATCAAGATTGAAAAGAACCTAGAATTTACCAGTCTCTTGTCACGAATGGTGGAGGAGAGAATAAGCTTGTGAAAATAAGGGCGTGGCATTTTGGGAAACATTCAAAAGAGCATATGATGGTTTGATGAAGATGACTGTTGAGACTTTTGAGCTTTCAGATCTACTGCTTCTCTTGCTCTTTCTTTCTCTTGTCTCCTTCACTGATTCTACTCAAACAGTGCTTTTAAAACCTTAAAAAAATATACCAGCTAGACCTAAAAAGTTTAAACTCAGTACGAGCCACTCGTGACTCACTGAGCTAACTAGGAATCACTCGGGTCCCATTCCACATCGAATCGGGTTGGTAAAGGCCTCCAAATATAAAGACGTCATCCGGATGCCCCCACACATTTCAACTTGTATATTTTTTTGGTTACATTTTGGTCCCATTCATTAATTTTCTAATTAGGGGCTTCTTATTTTTATTTTAAAAAAACAATTTTAAAATGGCAAATCACTCTTTAATCGAGTGCTGGACAGCTCTTTCTTTTTAGTCTATATAGAGTGTTTGAATAGACCCGGCCACGGTTTCAATTCGGAATCGAAATCGAATCGGAACTGAATCGGAAGAAATCAGACGGTTTCTGTTTCTTTCGGTTCCGGTTTCAGTTCGGGAATCGGAACCGAAACTGATTCTGTACGGTTCGATTAGGATTCCCACCCTAGCCGAACCGTTAGAACCGGACAGTTCCAACCAGAACCGTTCAGTTCCACTATTAAAATTCAAATAAATTTAAGTTTTTATTTTATTTTTAATTTAATTTAATAAAATTCAAATAAATACAAAATTTATTATATTTTTTGATAATAATATCCAATTACAAATTTCTTTAAAATTTAATTTCTATTTTTTAAAAATTATTTTAAAAAAATTTGAGCCGAGTGGAAACCGAACCGGTGGTCAGGTCTCAGTTCGACTATATTTGTGTCAAGTATTTAGAACCGGATCGCTGATTTAAAAAGTTTAATAATTATTGATTCGATCGATTAAACTATTCTAATTGAATAGGTAAATCAGATGATATCTTAAATAATTTTAATTAATTAAAAATTATAAAAAAATATTAAATTTTAATTTTTGGTTTAACAAAAATAATTAAGAACCGATCCGGTTCATTGATTTTGACATTTTTTTTTTAAGTTTGATCTTTTGTATTTCATCGGACCGAACTAGTGGTCAATTTTCGATTCGACCAGTTCAACTGGATGGTCCGATTCGATTTTCAAAACGATATAATTTTTTTTTATTTTTTTGGTTGTAGGTTTTCGGATCAGACTTTAATTTTATAAATTAAAGTAAGTTTTGACAGATGTTGGGCTGAGTTTTTGAAATCCTTAGCTAGATTTCAGTATTGATAGATTTAAGTCTCAAAATGTCTTTTGTAAAGTATTTATCATTCAATTATTTCTTAATCATTGATTACATTCAAACCAATGATAAATAAGTTGATATTCAAATTGTTAATAAATCGATAAAAACAAGTACCAAAAATATGGAAGGAAGGTAAGTTGACTTATCATGTGATCACGGTTTCGGGTCAAACTGTAATCCGATCTGAACTGCACTAATTAACTGTATCGTTCGGTTTGAAAAAAAATTAAAAATGATTTCGGATCAATCTGAACCGAACCGTAAATTTTGGGTCGATGTGCGGTTTTGACTCAACCGTGATCCGAACCGCCCAAAACAGTAAATTTTGACTCAAACCGCGACCCGAACCGCCTAAACCGCCGACCCGCGTTCAAATTAGATATTATTTTATATTTTTCTTCTTCTTTAACCATGAAATTTAAGATATTTAATGATTATACGACAATATGCAATGTATAAATGAAAGTCTTTTTTCTCTTTAATTATTATGTGAAAACACACAAAAAAAATTTTAAAAAATTTAAACCGCCGACCCGAACCGTCCAAACTGCTAAACCGCCGAGGTTTTCCTTATCAAATTTGCGGTTTCTGTTTCTAATTTCCCAAACCGCCAACCCGCACGATTTGAAGTGAAAAACGAAAAAACCGACCTGAACCGCACCGCGAATACCCCTAGCAGACAACAAATTTATATAAGACTTGTCCAATTAATTTATCCAATAAATATTTTATCATGTGTTAATCAGTAATTTTCTCTCGATGTGACCATCTATAACTCTAAGAATCTCAAACAATAATCCAATTCATTTATTAATTGTGTATAATATAACACTCCTTCAACACATTAAAAAAAAAAACTATTAAATAAAAAATAAATGTTAATTCGTATATATCGTAAAAGTCGACCGAATATTGTAGAAATGCTCACTGTTTTGACATGGAAAATGACGGAAACTTCCCTCATATTTTAAAACTAAACCAATTTTTTTTATGCTTAAAAATCTTGAATTTTATTTTAAAAAATTTCGAATCACGATTGCAATTCAGGATCTCTAATCATTCGGTTCGGGATTTGAAATGATTTTTTATTCCAATTCAAAATATCAATCGAGATTCAAAATTATTTTTTATCTCGAACTATAATAGGGATAGGATGAGACAAGACCGGTTCGAGAATAGATGTCTCGATTATCATTCTTATCTCATATTTTATAATAAAAATTAAAATATTTATAATAAAATCCCATTTAATAAAATTTCGTTTAATTTTAAAATATTAAGATAATTTTACTTAATTTCACCAACATTAAAGTTCGAGAATAGCAAACGAAAGTGGGTCAAAGTGAGTCAAGAAAATAAAAGATGCTGCCTAGATATCACCGACTCAGCAAACAAATGTCAAAAAGAGAGAACCTCTCCTTATTCCATTCGTTATTGGACAAGGTCCTTGACACGTTTCATACCAGGGGATACTACAGGGACCACCTGACAATTGTATGAAACAATTAGGCTTTTTTTTTTTTTTTTTAATTTTTTTTTTTTTGGGTGAATGAAGCTCTCTTATTCTTTTATTTCTCACATTTTCATTTTTTTAGAAAAAAAAAAAAACATGTTGGGCATGATTCATGACTACTAGAGTTTTTTTTTTTTTTTTTTGATATAAGGTGGTCGGGCCCTCCACCGATGGAGTA
>SKCR01003840.1:0-35626 GCA_019454045.1 Zanthoxylum bungeanum | reverse complement strand
AGAAAGAGACATAGCCTGGAGAGATTGCAGAAGCATCTTGTTGGCCTGAAGCTTCCTCGTTCTTCTCTCTCAAATATGTGATTTGAACTCTTTTGGTGTATTTCTTCTCTTTTTTAGGGTTTTGGACGAGCTTGGGTATTGTAGGACAAAGAAATCGGCGACGCTGTTCTAGGCTCACGGCCTAGTTGGGAAGTACGAAATAACATGGAGTCGCCACCCGGTGTGAACCGAGACAAAGATTTAAGGCCGCACTCACCCACTTATGCCACTTGTAATGATGTGATTTATGAAATATCTTAACCGAATCTACACAACATGCTCAAGAACAACATATATCTAGTTCATGTTTATAAAGATAAATCCTATGTCTAAGTTCGCAACAATAACGTAATCATGCTTGAAGATAAATAACAAACTAGGCTAAATCATGCTTAAAAACAAATAAATAACCTACGAACTACAACATGCTCAAACACAAGTTCGGATGAGATGAAATACGTGTCTCTTAAGTGGTATGTGGTGTTGTATCCCGAGTACAAACCGCACTACCGTCCATTCGGATTCGGCTACGGAATTTACGTCCGGGTTTCCATCCGATATACCACAAAAGGGAACACATATTCCGCTCATCCAACATTCACATCATGCCTCAACAAACGACTCTCATGCGATAATATTTTAAAATAAACAAAAATAAATGAAAGGTAATAAATAAAAAAGGTGCCATCAGGTCTAACCTCTTTTGTCGTCTCTCGAAAGCGCGTTACACGGCCGTCGGAAGGGTTATCACTCCGCAACTCTTCTGGTTCACTAATCCAACATTTTTCCTCGCTGTTTCCCTGTTTGGGTCGCTGTTTTCACTCTGTTTCGCTGCTGTTTTAGGGGTATTTTCTGGTCACTATTTTGGGTTAATTGGGGGAGTTTCGAGGACTGTGTTTTGGGTTAATTGGAGGGCTAAAGGTGCGGCAAAACTGATCAGGTCAGGGGCTGTAATGTACGGCAGTTTGGTGCAGTGTAGTGAGTGTTTTAGGCTTGGTTTGGGCGTGAATTGAGGGGCTGTGTGTGAGGCTATTTTGCTGTTGGTTTGGGTGTGATTTAGGGGCAGTGCAGTGAGGGTGTTTGCGTGGGTTTTAAGGTGCTCGTGAGTAGGGGACAGTGGCGTGAGTGTGGGGCTATTTGAATGAGAGGTCTAGCGTGAGTGGAGGGCTTATGGTGTGCAGCCTAAGTGAAGGGTTATGGTGGCTAGGGTGGCTGTGGACGTGTGGAAAAGTGGTCAGTGGCGTGAACTGTAGGTCAATCTGTTGACGTGAGTTGAAGGGCGGTGAGTGTTCGGTTAATTTGTAGTTCCTGGTGTTTGTTGAATGGGAGCCGATGTGGGACGTGGAACTGGGCCTTTGTGTGGCGAGAGAGAGGGGCGTTAGGGGTTGTTGCTAGGTGGCAGGCTAGGCCTGCAGTGTGGCTGTGTCCTTTGTGCGAGAGAGTGAGGGCTGCTCACGTGGGGATTTGTTGAAGGGTAGTGGGCTATTTGAAAGGTCTCGCGTAAAGGAAAATAAAGCGTGGTTGTTGCTTCAGTTTGTGGCTCGTAAGGGAGGGCTATTTAGGTTAGGTGGCCAGACGTGAAGGGCTTAGAACGTGTATTGGCTGAGTGGATAAAGTCGTGTAAGGTGGCTTGTGGGTAGAAGGGCAGGTGGCGTGGAGTAGTATTGTGCTTGGGTTGAGGTTTCTCGCGTGAGGGCTGTTAAGTGAATTGGCTGAGTGCAGGTCTATGGTTTTGACGTGAATTTGTGGCAGTGAGGTTTTGCCTTTGTGTTTGGCGTGAAGATAGTGACGATTTTGAGGGTTTATAAGCAGGTGCGTGAAGCTTGTGGGTTCAACGTGTCTTGTGGCATGAAGGCAGAGGCGTGATGGTGTCCGTGAATGGCTGGTGTGAAGGCTTGAAAATTGCGTGAAGGAGTAGGGGTTGCTTTGCTTGTTGGTCGGCTAGGAGAAAAAGAATCAGAGTTCTTAGGCTGCTGTTTGTATTATTGTCGTCCGTTTGGTGGGCCTGATGTGGTGAGGTGTGTGAGCGTGGGGATCGTGGGCTTGATGAGGCTGTGTTTGGTTTTCTTATTATTTGCTATGTGAAGATGAGCGTGAGAGAGGGAGACGAGAGGTAGAAGATGAAGCTCTTAGGGTTTTCTGATGTGCTTAGGGTAAGAGAGAGCTGTGCGCCGAGGAAGGCATTAGGGTTTCTGTCTTTTTTGTTTGTTTCGGTTCGTGAGTTTAATGGGCTGAAGCCAAAAATCTAGGTTTAGTTTAGGGGTCCTTATATAGTGGTGAGCTAGGTTTTGGATTTTCTTGGAATGATCTATTTAATTTTGGAATTAGAATTTATTTAGATTTTAATTTAATTTAATTGGTTTTAATTGGTTTTAATTTGATTTTAATTTAATTTTAATTTAATTTAATTTGTGACATGTGTTTTAATTTAATTTAAGTTTAATTTGTGTTGTGTATTTTAAATGTTTTAATTATTTAATTTGTGAGATGTGTTTTAAATGTTTTAATTATTTTGGATTGGGTTTGGTGTGTTTAAAAACAGAGGTCCAACACAAGCGAACCCGAAGCGAAACAAGCGAGTTAAATCTGAAAAAATGCTAATTTCCAACTTTACCCTTCCAACGTCCGTTTCCCGCGGCTTCCACAACTAAAGAGGTAGTGTCTCCATACGAGACTCATCATCGGGCCTTATATGTAAAAATGCAGTGCCTACAGTCGCCCCCACTTTGGTGGGACTTGTGCAGTATGTAACAGTGACAATCCTATTAAAGTTATGCAATGCATGTTTTCTTACCTGACTCGCCAGCTGCCACCTGACTTGTCTGTTGCTTCGAACTGAGTTGATATGGTGGTGAGGTGCCTCGACCTCTGGGCTTTGCTCCCGAACCACCGAATGTGAACTGTGATGATGATGCAGTGGGCCCTCGACCCTGGGACACATCCCAAAACTGCAACCGACAATGGGGGCACCTCGACCGTGGGCAGCTCGACCCAACACCGCTGTCAATAGGGACCTCGCCCTCGAACTGATGATGTATTCGGCACCTCGACCCAGAACTACAACCGACAACGGGGGCACCTCGACCCAACACCGCTGACAATAGGGACCTTGCCCTCGAATTGATGATGTAGTGGGCACCTCTACCCAGAACTACAACCGACAACGGGGGCACCTCGACACTAGGCACCTCGACCCAACACCGCTGACAATAGGGACCTCGCCCTCGAACTGATGATGTAGTGGGCACCTCGACCCTGGGCACCTCGACCCGAAACTACAATCGACAACGGGGGCACCTCGATCCTGGGCGCCTCGACCCAACACCGCTGACAATAGAGACCTCGCCCTCGAACTGATGATGTAGTGGGCACCTTGACCCAGAACTACAACCGACAACGGGGGCACCTCGACCCTGGGCACCTCGACCCAACACCGCTGACAATAGGGATCTTGACCTCGAACTGATGATGTAGTGGGCACCTCGACCCTAGGCACCTCGACACGGAACTACAACTGACAATGGGGGCACCTCGACCCTGGGCACCTCCACCCAACACCGCTGACAATAGGGACCTCACCCTCGAACTGATGATGTAGTGGGCACCTCGACCCTAGGCACCTCGACCCAGAACTACAACCGACAACGGGGGCACCTCGACCCTGGGCACCTCGACCCAACACCGCTGACAATAGGGACCTCGCCCTCGAACTGATGATGTAGTGGGCACCTCGACCCTGGGCACCTCGACCCGGAACTACAATCGACAACGGGGGCACCTTGATCCTGGGCGCCTCGACCCAACACCGCTGACAATAGAGACCTCGCCCTCGAACTGATGATGTAGTGGGCACCTTGACCCAGAACTACAACCGACAACGGGGGCACCTCGACCCTGGGCACCTCGACCCAACACCGCAGACTATAGGGACCTCGCCCTCGAACTGATGATGTAGTGGCCACCTCGACCCTGGGCACCTCGACCCAACACCGCTGACAATAGGGACCTTGACCTCGAACTGATGATGTAGTGGGCACCTCGACCCTAGGCACCTCGACCCGGAACTACAACCGACAACGGGGGCACCTCGACCCTTGGCACCTCGACCCAACACCGCTGACAATAGAGACCTCGCCCTCGAACTGATGATGTAGTGGGCACCTCGACCCTGGGCACCTCGACCCGGAACTATAATCGACAACGGGGGAACCTCGACCCCGGGCGCCTCGACCCCAACACCGCTGACAATAGGGACCTCGCCCTCGAACTGATGATGTAGTGGGCACCTTGACCAGGAACTACAACAGACAATGAGGGCACCTCGACCCTAGGCACCTCGACCAAACACCGCTGACAATAGGGACCTCGCCCTCGAACTGATGATGTAGTGGGCACCTCGACCCGGAACTACAATCGACAACGGGGGCACCTTGATCCTGGGCGCCTCGACCCAACACCGCTGACAATAGAGACCTCGCCCTCGAACTGATGATGTAGTGGGCACCTTGACCCAGAACTAAAACCGACAACGGGGGCACCTCGACCCAACACCGCTGACAATAGGGACCTCGCCCTCGAACTGATGATGCAGTGGGCACCTCGACCCTGGGCACCTCGACCCAACACCGCTGACAATAGGGACCTTGACCTCGAACTGATGATGTAGTGGGCACCTCGACCCTAGGCACATCGACCCGGAACTACAACCGATAACGGGGGCACCTCGACCTGGGCACCTCGACCCAACACCGCTGACAATAGGGACCTCACCCTCGAACTGATGATGTAGTGGGCACCTCGACCCTGGGCACCTCTACCCGGAACTATAATCGACAACGGGGGCACCTCGACCCTGGGCGCCTCGACCCCAACACCGCTGACAATAGGGACCTCGCCCTCGAACTGATGATGTAGTGGGCACCTTGACCAGGAACTACAACAGACAATGAGGGCACCTCGACCCTGGGCACCTCGACCAAACACCGCTGACAATAGGGACCTCGCCCTCGAACTGATGATGTAGTGGGCACCTCGACCTGAAACTACAACCGACAACTAGGGCACCTCGACCCTTGGCACCTCGACCCAACACCACTGAAAATAGGGACCTCGCCCTCGAACTGATGATATAGTGGGCACCTCGACCCTGGGCATCTCGACCTGGAACTACAATTGTCAACGGGGGCACCTCGACCCTGGGCACCTCGACCCAACATCGCTGACAATAGGGACCTCGCCCTCGAACTGATGATGTAGTGGGCACCTCGACCCTAGGCACCTCTACCCGGAACTACAACCGACAACGGGGGCACCTCGACCCTGGGCAGCTCAACCTAACACCGCTGACAATAGGGACCTCGCCCTCGAACTGATGATGTAGTGGGCACCTCGACCCTGGGCACCTCGACCCGGAACTATAATCGACAATGGGGGCACCTAGACCCTGGGCGCCTCGACCCCAACACCGCTGACAATAGGGACCTCGCCCTCGAACTGATGATGTAGTGGGCACCTTGACCCGGAACTACAACCGACAACGGGGGCACCTCGACCCTGGGCACCTCGACCCAACACCGCTGACAATAGGGACCTCGCCCTCGAACTGATGATGTAGTGGGCACCTCGACCCTGGGCACCTCGACCTGAAACTACAACCGACAACGGGGGCACCTCGACCCTGGGCACCTCGACCCAACACCGCTGAAAATAGGGACCCGCCCTCGAACTGATGATGTAGTGGGCACCTCGACCCTGGGCATCTCGACCTGGAACTACAATTGACAACGGGGGCACCTCGCCTGGGCACATCGACCCAACATCGCTGACAATAGGGACCTTGCCCTCGAACTGATGATTGTAGTGGGCACCTTGACCCTGGGCACCTCTACCCGGAATTACAACCGACAACGGGGGCACCTCGACCCTGGGCACGGGCACCTGACCCAACACCGCTGACAATAGAGACCTCTCCCTCGAACTGATGATGTAGTGGGCACCTCGACCCGGAACTACAACCGACAACGGGGGAACCTCGAACCTGGGCACCTCGACCCAACACCGCTGACAATAGGGACTCACCCTCGAACTGATGATGTGGGGCTCGCCCTAAACTGTTACTGATGTGGGCCTCGCCCCCAGACAAATACTGATGTGGGTCTCGCCCCAAACTGATACTAGTATGGTCCTCACCCCTAGATTGATGCTGATGTGGGCCTCGCCCCAGACTGATACTGATGCGGGCCTCGCCCCAAACTCATACTGATGTGGGCCTCGCCCCAGATTGATATTGATGTGGGCCTCGCCCTCGGACTGATACTGATGTGGGCCTCGCCCCAGACTGATACTGATGTGGGCCTCGCCCCCAGACTGAAACTGATGTGGGCCTCGCCCCCAGACTGAAACTGATGTAGGCCTCGTCCCAAACTGATTTGGACCTCACCCCAAACTGATACTAATATGGGCCTCGCCCCCAGATTGATGCTGATGTGGGCCTCGCCCCCAAACTGATACTGATGTGGGCCTCGCCCCAAACTGATATGGGCTTCGCCCCAAACTGATACTAATGTGGGCCTCGCCCCAAAGCTGATACTGATGTTGGCCTCGCCCTTAAACTGATACTAACGTGGGCTTCGCCCCAAACTGAGACTGATGTGGGATTCGCCCCCAAGCTGATACTAATGTTGATATGGGCCTCGACCCTGAGACTCATCCCCCAAAACTGATACTAACGTGGGCCTCGACCCTGGGACTCATCCCCAAAACTGATACTGATGTGGGCCTCAACCCTGGGACTCATCCCCATGCTGATACTAATGTGGGCCTCGACCTTGGGACTCATCCCCAAAACTGATACTAACTTGGGCCTCGACCCTGGGACTCATCCCCAAAACTGATACTGATGTGGGCCTCAACCTTGGGACTCATCCCCAAGCTGATACTAATGTGGGCCTCGACCCCTGCTCCATCCTCAAACTGATACTGTTTTGGGCCTCGCCCCCAGACTGATACCGACATGGGCCTCACCCCAAACTGATACTGATTTGGGCCTCGCCCCATGTTGATACTGATATGGGCCTCGCCCCCAAGTTGATACTGATACTGATGTGGGCCTCGAAACCAACCTGATACTGATAATGTGGGCCTTGCCCCCAAGTTGATACTGATACTGATGTGGGCCTCGGCCCCAAACTGATACTAATACTGAAGTGTCTCCATACCCAGAGTGTCATACCCGGCAAAACTGATACTGATGTCTCCGTACCCGAAGTGCCATACCTGGCAAGACTGCCCGGCTTGTTCATTCCCAAACTGTGTTTCCATTCTCGGGTGCCATTCTCGGCTTGTTCATTCCCGAACTTTGTTCCATTCTTGGAGTGCCATTCCCGGCTCGTTCATTCCCGAACTGTGTCTCCATTCTCAGAGTGCCATTCCCGGCTTGTTCATTCTCGAACTCTGCTCCATTCTCGGATTACCATTCTCGGCAAAACTGATACTGAAATAAAGTGGGCCTCGCCCTTAGAGTGCCATACTCGGCCAGACTGATTCTGAACTAATGTGGGCCTCCCCAGAGTGCCATACCCGGCAAGACTGATTCTGATAACGATGTGGGCTTTGCCCCCAGAGTGCCATACCCGGCAAGACTGATTCTGATAACGATGTGGTTCTCACCCCAGAGTGATGTGGGCATCGCCCCAAACTGATACTGATATAGGACTCGCCCCTGGGACTCATCCCCAAGACTGAAACTGATATGGGCCTCAACCTTGGGACTCATCCCCGAAACTGATTATTTCTGAAACTGACTGTACTGTTGCTGCTTCTGATTGGCTTGTCTTTGTCGCTTTTCTTTTTCTTCTTCAAAACCTGTGAATACAAAACAAAACAAACACAAAAAGAATGCAAAAAATGTTACGTGTATGCCTGCATGCATGAATGAATTTCCTATTCCGTTGGGTTAGGTCTTCCGCCAGTTCTCCAGGTGATTGCACAGTCTTCTCTCTGGTCTCATGGCTCAATTTCTTGTTATGTCCCGGATTCACGAGGTGGTAGACTGGTCACTCCCCGTCTTGATTTAGCTTTCTGTTCTCCGCTGTTTGCACTTGGTCAAGATGAACCACAAGGTAGGGCCTTCCATATCATCATACTATATCACATGCTACGAAATAGTCCCAATAGTTATAAATATTATCTTCCTCAAGGAATGCTCAGTAATGAAACCAGAGAACATTCAAAACACTCAATGCAACTCAAATCTGAGTTTTTGAATAAATAATCTATGCCAGACTCAAAGTGTGTGTGTGCAAAGGTTCTTTCACAACTTGATCCTTAAGCAAGCCAACTCAACGATTTCATTTCAAAAATTGGGATCGGTGGGTCAAACCAACCTAGATGTCTCAATTATGCCTGCAGTTGCTTTTATGTGCTCAATGTGGTATGGTTTTCTTTCTCTTTTGTCTCTTTTTTTTTTCTTTTTGAACTTCTTCTTTTTTTCTTTTCTTTTCTTTTTCTCTTTTTTTTCTTTCTCTTTTTTTTTTCAACACACCTACCCTTTAAGGTGGCATTTCTCCTCATGGTGGTCCTAATACTCGCCCATTGGTAGCTTCACGCTTATCGGTTATAGGTGGTTCAATTCTTTTCTTTAGAGACTTTTCTTTCATTTTCAACCATACCACACATCATAACATAAGCAAATCAAGATAGACATATAAGCAAACGGTCATTCACCGACCTACGATTTCTTCAACTAGTCACCTTGCCAACTACTCAGGTTTTCACCGCTAAGAACCTATAGTGAAGTGCTTACGAGTCTAACATAGATCAATCATTCAAAGTATCAGATAAAAGCACATCAAGGGTTTATCGTTTCTAAGATTTCATCCTAAAGCAAACGATTTCATCATTGGACTTATGTCTAACTATCAAGGACTAAAAACAAACAACAATTTTTCTCTTCTTTTTTCTTCTTCTCTTTTTTTCTTTTCTTTTCTTTTCTTTTTTTTTTCTTTTTTTTTGGGCCCACCATGGTCTTTCTATCCTTGCCGTAAAGTTCTCTGTTCCTCGATTTCCTTTTCCACGATATCCATGTTTGCTAAACTCTTCTTTGACAAATCTTTTTTTTCTTCTCTAACCCAACGGATATCTATGATGGCTTTTAAGACACGGGGAGTTAACATGATGCATGTATGCATGAGATGCATGAGAAACGTGCAATGTATGTAATATATAAGCCCATTTAAGAATTTTTACACTAGTTGGCCCATTATCATTTTAAAGTATTCAATCACACTATTGCGCGGTTGCAAAATATCCCAGTTGAAAAGGCCCAACATGTTTACACTTTGCGATAACATGGCTAAACAACTTCAAATGATAAGAGGCCAAACATAAAATGGCCCATCGACATTTTAGAAGCTTTTGGCCCAACTATCAAAGGACACGAACTCGTCCCAGTTTAAATGGCCCAACAAGATCACATCTTTTGACAAAAGGTCCAACTGGATCCAAATGACGACGGTCCAAAACATCAACATAAAAAAAATTCTACTAGTTCTACGACTAAGGTTCACATGTGGGTTTACGGGAGTGCGGACAAAGGCTCTCGCTGATGAAGGCTCTCGCTGAAAATGCCTTTAACTAAACCCCTTCAACCCACTGTAGACACGGTGTAGGCATTGCATTTTTGCATATCAACCCGATGATGAGTCTCGTATGGAGACACTACCTCTTTAGTTGTGAAAGCCGCGGGAAACGGACATTGGAAGGGTAAAATTGGAAATTAGCATTTTGTCAGATTTAACTAGCTTGTTTCGCTTCGGGTTCGCTTGTTGGAACTCTGTTTTTAAACACACCAAACCCATTAAAAACACATCTCACAAATTAAATAATTAAAATATTTAAAACACATCTCACAAATTAAATAATTAAAACCAATTAAAATTAAACTTAAATTAAATCACATTCACCAATTAAATTGAACTTGAAATTAAATTAAATTAAATTCCTAATTTAAATAAAACACATTCCTAATTTAATTAAATCACCTTCCTAAATTAAATAAATCATATCCTTAACTAAAAAGAACAAATCAAATCAATTCCTCTAATTAAAAGATTTCCTTATCATATACTAAATTAAAAGATATCCCCAATTAATACACAAATCGTATTCCTTCCCTAACAAGGTAAATCCCCTCCCTTAGCCTATAAAAAGAACCCTTAACCCACACATCCAAACCCTGGCTGGCTGGCACATTCACGCAAAATCACAAGAAATTGCATAGCTGATTCACGCCCAAAAGCCTCCCAAAATTCACTTCATATTGCCGCACTACTCACATATCCACCAGAAGAAAACCCTAATAACTTAAGTCTTGAACAGCCACCACGCCCCTAGCTTCATCACAAACACACGACACCTAGCCCCCATGCAGACACCCCCTTCACGGTAACTGCCCCTTCTCACTGCCAAGCGTCCACAAGCCTCCCCCACTAACGTGCAAAGCAACTAACCATCCTCAGCCCCTTTACCTTAACGCCACAAATCGTCCATTGCCTTCACGCCCACTACACTCACGCCCACTGACCTGATCATCACGTTGCTGCCTCACCATCAAGCCTTAGCGCCACCTGCCACACTCACAAACTGCACACACACACACTTAAAGCCCACTCAACACTCACGTACTGCCCACACTCACAAACAAAGCTCACTCATACGCAGCACCTATGTTGAAATAGCCTACCTTCACGTAAAACCCAAAAACCCCACTCAACTCATCACGCCACATGCCCTCAACAGATCACGCCACAAGCCACAAATCAGCCCAAAGCCTAACGCCAATGCAGCCATAAAACTCTTCACGTTACAGCCCACTTTACCCATAAATCTGCCTCACGCCAAGGTCCCTCACTGCCCAGTTCAACGCCCCCCTCACTACCCAGTTCAACGCCCCCTCACTGCCCAGTTTAGCCACATATTCGCTGCCTGAAACCGCACCATAAAACCCCCCAAAAACTACCCAAAACTGCACCTAAAAAACAGCCCAAACCAGTCCAAAAAAACCACAAAAATAGTAGCCTAAATTACCAAAACATTGACCTGAAACGCGGCAGCAAAACAACAGCGAAACGGAGTAAAAACAGCAGCCTGATCATCAAAAAAATGAGGAAAGACGTTGAGTAGCCAAACCGGAAAAGCATCGGATCAATCACCCTTCCAACGGACGTGTAACGCCCTTTCTTGAGACAACAAAAGAGGTTAGACCTGAGGGCACCCTTTTATTCATTATCTTTCGTTTATTTTATTTCATCTGAAAATTATCGCATGAGAGTCGTTTGAGGCATGATGTGATTGTTGGATGAGCGGGATGTGTGTTCCCTTTTGTGGTATATCGGATGGAAACCCGGACGTAAATTCCATAGCCGATTCCGAATGGACGGTAGTGCGGTCTGTACTCGGGATACAACGCAACGTACCACTTAAAATGCATGTATCTCGTCTCATCCAAAATTGTATTTGAGCATGTCATAGTTCTAGGCCATTTATTTATTATTTAAAGCATGGTTTAATTTAGTTTGTTATTTATTTGTTAAAGCATATTTAGGTTGTTCCTTATGCATGTTATTAGTTTATGATGTGTTTGGATAATGATTTATACATGTTGATTTAATGGTTCAATATGCTCGTTGTGTTACATTGCGTGGAGTTATTTGGATGAAAGCATGTTAGATTTAAGTACCCATGAGCATGATTATTGAGTAGACTCGGTTGATTAATTGCACAAATCATATCATCACAAGTGACATAAGTAAGGGACCATTCCGAAGCCAACGGTTTGAGGTCTTCCCTTGCGAGGGGTGAGTGCGGCCTTAAATCTTTGTCCCGGTTCACACCGGGTGGCGACTCCATGTTATTTCGTACTCCCAACTAGGCCACGAGTCTAGAACAGCATCGTCAGTTTCTGTTGTCTACACACGGTTAATTAAAGCACAAATCCAAACATTACAAGGCATTATTTCGGGGCCGATTCTCTATCCCCAGTGGAGTCGCCAGACAGTAGGACACAGAAATCGGCGACGCTGTTCTAGGCTCGTGGCCTAGTTGGGAAGTACGAAATAACATGGAGTTGCCACCTGGTGTGAACGGGACAAAGATTTAAGGCCGCACTCACCCCTCGCAAGGGAAGACCTCAAACTTGTTGGGTTCGGAATGGTCCCTTACTTATGCCACTTGTAATGATGTGATTTATGCAATATCTTAACCGAATCTACACAACATGCTCAAGAACAACATATATCTAGTTCATGTTTATAAAGATAAATCCTATGTCTAAGTTCGCAACAAATAATGTAATCATGCTTGAAGATAAATAACAAACTAGGCTAAATCATGCTTTAACAACAAATAAATAACCTACGAACTACAACATGCTCAAACACAAGTTCGGATGAGACGAAATACGTGTCTCTTAAGTGGTATGTGGCGTTGTATCTCAAGTACAAACCGCACTACCGTCCATTCGAATTCGGCTACGGAATTTACGTCCGAGTTTCTTCCGATATACCACAAAAGGGAACACATATTCCGCTCATCCAACATTCACATCATGCCTCAACAAATGACTCTCATGCGATAATATTTTAAAATAAACAAAAATAAACGAAAGGTAATAAATAAAAAAAGGTGCCCTCAGGTCTAACCTCTTTTGTCGTCTCTCGAAAGTGCGTTACACAGCCGTCGGAAGGGCTAACACTCCACAACTCTTCTGGTTCACTAATCCAACATTTTTCCTCGCTGTTTCGCTGTTTGGTTCTCTGTTTTCACTCTGTTTCGCTGCTGTTTTAGGGGTATTTTCTGGTCACTATTTTGGGTTTATTTGGGGAGTTTCGGGGACTGTGTTTTGGGTTAATTGGAGGGCTAAAGGTGCGGCAAAACTGATCAGGTCAGGGGCTGTAATGTACGGCAGTTTGGTGCAGTGCAGTGAGTGTTTTAGGCTTGGTTTGGGCGTGAATTGAGGGGCTGTGTGTGAGGCTGTTTTGCGGTTGGTTTGGGTGTGATTTAGGGGCAGTACAGTGAGGGTGTTTGCGTGGGTTTAAGGTGGCTCGTGAATAGGGGACAGTGGCGTGAGTGGGGCTATTTGAATGAGAGGTCTTAGCGTGAGTGGAGGGCTTATGGTGCGCAGCCTAAGTGAAGGGTTATGGTGGCTAGGGTGGCTGTGGACGTGTGGAAAGGTGGTCAGTGGCGTGAACTGTAGGTCAATCTGTTCACGTGAGCTGAAGGGCGTGTGAGTGTTCGGTTAATTTATAGTTTGTGGTGTTTGTTGAATGGGAGCCGATGTGGGACGTGGAGCCGGGCCTTTGTGTGGCGAGAGAGAGGGGCGTTAGGGGTTGTTGCTAGGTGGCAGGCTAAGCGTGGAGTGTTGCTGTGTCCTTTGTGCGAGAGAGTGAGGGCTGCTCACGTGGGGATTTGTTGAAGGGTAGTGGGCTATTTGAAAGGTGTCGCGTAAAGGAAAATAAAGCGTGGTTGTTGTTTCAGTTTGTGGCTCATAGGGAGGGTTATTTAGGGTTAGGTGGCCAGGCGTGAAGGGCTTAGAACGTGTATTGGCTGAATGGGTAAAGTCGTGTAAGGTGGCTTGTGGGTAGAAGGGCAGGTGGCGTGGAGTAGTATTGTGCTTGGGTTGAGGTTTCTCGCGTGAGGGCTGTTAAGCGAATTGGTTGAGTGCAGGTCTAGGGTTTTGACGTGAATTTGTGGCAGTGAGGTTTTGGCTTTGTGTTTGGCGTGGAGATAGTGATAATTTTGAGGGTTTATGAGCAGGTGCGTGAAGCTTGTGGGTTCAACGTGTCTTGTGGCGTGAAGGCAGAGGCGTGATGGTGTCCGTGAATGGCTGGTGTGAAGGCTTGAAAATTACGTGAAGGAGTATGGGCTGCTTTGCTTGTTGGTCGGCTAGGAGAAGAAGAATCAGAGTTCTTAGGCTGCTGTTTGTTTTATTGTCGTCCGTTTGGTGGGCCTGATCTGGTGAGGTGTGTGAGCGTGGGGATCGTGGGCTTGATGAGGCTGTGTTTGGTTTTCTTATTATTTGCTCAGTGAAGATGAGCGTGAGAGAGGGAGACGAGAGGTAGAAGATGAAGCTCTTAGGGTTTTCTGTTGTGCTTAGGGTAAGAGAGAGTTGTGCGCCGAGGAAGGCATTAGGGTTTCTGTCTTTTTTGTTTGATCTTGGTCGTGAGTTTCATGGGCTGAAGCCAAAAATCTAGGTTTAGTTTAGGGGTCCTTATATACTGGTGAGCTAGGTTTAGGATTTTCTTGGAAATGATCTATTTAATTTTGGAATTAGAATTTATTTAGATTTTAATTTAATTTAATTGGTTTTAATTGGTTTTAATTTGATTTTAATTTAATTTAATTTAATTTAATTTGTGACATGTGTTTTAATTAATTTAAGTTTAATTTGTGACGTGTGTTTTAAATGTTTTAAATATTTAATTTGTAAGATGTGTTTTAAATGCTTTAATTATTTTGGATTGGGTTTGGTGTGTTTAAAAACAGAGGTCCAACAAGCGAACCCGAAGCGAAACAAGCGAGTTAAATCTGACAAAATGCTAATTTCCAACTTTACCCTTCCAATGTCCGTTTCCCGCGGTTTCCACAACTAAAGAGGTAGTGTCTCCATACGAGACTCATCATCGGGCCTTATATGTAAAAATGCAGTGCCTACAGGTATATATAAGGATGTCACGGAGTCCTTACGCGCATAAAACACGACTGAATTAAGTTTTTGGAACTCTGTCGGGGTGCCAGAAAGTGGCACCGTGGTGCTCAACTCTCGTAATATCACTATGTAGCCATGTTGAGGTCGCGTCGCGACACCACAAGGTTGGGCATCGCGACGCAAGGCAGTTTTTCTGGAATGTATTTTCAGCGTGTTCCGCTCTTCCCGCGTGCTTCCAATGCATCCGTAAGGTCTTGAAACACGTAAAATTGCTCCAATATCCATGTTTCATTGCTTCCTAATAATAAAACATAAAATAAACTACAATTAAGATTAAATACTTGATAATCAAGCCGAATTAGCGATGTTCAAACTACATTTTCATGCCCTTATCAGACACCTAAAAATTTTATAACTCCTGATACCCGAGGAGGGAAAACCCAATCACCATAAGCCACTTGTTCGGATGGATCAAGTTCGCCCTCAGAGACACTTCACTATAAAAAGATTAAGTCCAAGTCAATAAAAATATGAGAATCTTTTTTTAATAAGCAATCTTACTCTCTCTCTCTAAGAATACACATGTAAACTAAGAGAACATAGTTTTCGCTCTACATCTCTAAAAGATTTATATGCAAAAACACCTATGCCAATTAGCCATTTTCATTAAACCGTATAAAGACTAACTTGACCATCATTGGGCGTTGCATCTAACGTGTGTTTGTGTTTGGGTCTCTTAGCATATATTACATGCATGAACCTCTAAAAGAAGCTTTAAGATGCACGTTCTAGGAGAAAGCATTTTCATGGAAGACTATCCAATCACTATGACAATCTGGATCATCTAGGGCAGACGATTAACCATAATCGGGTTGTAACAACTGGAAAAAAAAAAACGGTTTAAACATTATTTATGGCTTTTTCATATAAAAATTGATGATCAAAGACCTTTATAAATTAATTTCAAATTTTTATAATTATTATTCTAACATCATGGATAAAATTGTAAAAATAATATCTTAAAGAGGCTAAAGTGTCATTTCACGTTTTAAGTAAAAAAGAATATGCTTGTTTTAGGACATAATCTTAAAATGTCAAAGAGTCTCAAAGTTGTGAAGTCCACTCATATGCAATATAAAAAATGAGAGTCAGAGATACAAAATATGGGGCCAGCCATGTGCTAATAATAAGCCAGTTTCAATTACTCTTTTGGATCTTAATTGATAGGTCTCCATATCTTATGATCCACCAGGGTTATTTTTAATTTCCACCACTGAAGTTTGACCCATTAGTAAATAGATGTCCAATATCGATTTATTAGCAAAGACCCGCTATGATCTGTTAATTATATGATTGATTGTGAGTTAACTAGAAAAATATTAAACTGTACATGTAATAAATATTATGTTTAATACTCAGAATTGGGGATGGCAACAGGTCAAATATGATACAAGGATGTCAATATCTATACGCATCCCGTTTGAACCATGAATATTACAATTATCTATTTGCCGACCCCCGAATTACCAGTCCCTCACAGGCCCCCTTATGGGTCCACGTTCACACGGGGACTTTACCTCTATTTGAATAGGGATGTTAATATTCATACTCGACCCGTCCAACCAACGGGTATAGAAAATTATCTCCTAATCCGCTTCAAATGTATCCGGCCCCCATGAGACCCAACGTTCATTAGGATTTTTGCCATCCATACTCAAATATGATCACACCAAATTACTAATTAGTAATTTGAAACATGTTATTTACAGGACTTTCTACGTGTCATGCTTTGACACGTCTTAAATCTACAATACTTTCATGACCATATTATAAAAAAAATTCGACCCGGTCGTGCTCGTGTCATGCTCCATGTTGTCTGACCCACTAGACATTTCTAAGTTAGTGAGAATTTAGGTTTGAGATCCTAATAGAGTCTCATTTAAAAATAAAGTATTTGGGAGTGGGCCCATACAGTTCTCCAATTACTTTGTCCTTGAAATCTACCAGATAGGGTATCTGATGAGCGAAAAATATATCAATATTGATCGCTCCTTTGACATAATATTTTGCATGGTTTCTCTTGTTTTATGAACTTTTTGATGTATTTTGCATATAAATAAAGTTTCGGGATTCAATGGAATCAACTTGGGGCTAAAACGACGAAAAACGGACGATTATGCAGCTTTCCGACACTCATCATCACTTGCGTCATCACTGCATCATCACTATTCACACGTAACATGACGCGCCTCAATTATGCAGCTTTCTGACACTCATCATCACTTGTGTCATCACTGCATCATCACTGTTCACGCGTCGCGACGTGCATGACCTTCTGCGTCGCGATGACCGACAAACACGTGCCACATGTCAATATTTCAGCAAGCCGCGTACCGTGTCATCAATCCATGCGCGTCGCGATGAGCAACCTTCTCTGAATCGCGATACGATTCAATAATTCAGCTACCGATAACCGCCATTTACAGTGCAGGCGTCGCGATGCAGAGCACCTTACGAGTCGCGACGCAAACCAGATTTTTTGCCTATAAATTGAGGCTGATTTCATTTTCCAAATTCATACTTTCCTTAGCATTATTAATAAGGAACTGAGGATTGTATCTTGTTTGTATATATTAATAGTAATGTATTTTTATTTTTAATAATAGTAATAATAATTTGTTTATTTTATCTTTCTTTTATGTTTTCTAGTTAATTTCCGCTAGGGGAAGGGTGAAACTTTTATTATGATAATTTAGATTAATCTCCCTTAAATTATAATATATAAATTATCTTAAAACCTGACTTAATTGGATACCCCTTTATGGTCGGTTGGACTTAATTAAATTAATTTTAACCTTCTTAATTGGATACTGCCTTTATGGTCGGTTGGAATTAATTATCATATGACTTAATCAGGATACCGCCTATATGGTCGGATTGTAATATAATGCAAATTTATATATTATAATAAGGGAGATTTCTAGATTTGAAATAGTAAATGTGGATCCCCTAACCCCCAATATTTTATTTTTAATCTAGGGAAATGATTGAGCACAATATTCACAAGTTTAATAATTTATTTTCTTTATATTATGTGTGATGCTTTGGCTTGTTTGTTGGATCTTAAGCTTAATGCTTCTTTTTGCTTGGTCACCAATAAGATTGATGTGGTAAACTTAAAATGAACTTGGAAAGTGGGTTTTAGGTTTCAGCCTTAGATTCAATAGCTTATGATCTCACCTTAGAGATTTCCTTCTATGATAGGAATATACCTGTCGGGCGTGGGTAGCCACAATTAGAACTTGACCTTAATGAATTCGGGTAACTTAGTTAATATAGGAATATAGTTTTGTTGTTTTCATTTGACCATCGGAAGAGGCTTTTGCATATTTTCGTGTTCCAGGTTAACAACTGATTTATTACACATGTATAAGAGAATCAATTCATCATTAGAATAATATTGTGTGGAATGACAACCCTAGATATTTGTGTCTTTTGTTTATTTTCCTTTGTATTTTCTTTTGTGTTTTTATTTATTTATTTATTTGGAAAATTCACATTCAACCAACCAATCAGCAATCATTCTCTTCTCACACTAACTAGATACCTCTAAATAAATATAATTAATAATTAATAACAACAGTAGAAATTAAGTCCTCATGAGATCAATATTCTTATACTACTTGAGCGATATGTGCTCTTGCGTTACGTGTGTGATTTCATCGATCAAGTTTTTGGCACCGTTGTCGGGGATTTATTTCTTACATTATTAATTTCGAGGCTATTTATTTTACTTGTATCTAATTTTCTTTATTTTTATTATCTTTAATTTTTATTTGTTTCTTTTATTTCTGATGGTTGAAAATGGATCCTTATTGGGCGATGGAAGCATCAAGAATTTTAAGAGGTGAAGATATACCCCATATCAGGGAGACACAGTTTGGTTTTCTGAGGCTTGTTGTCCAGCCCAATAATTATCCATGGATGTCAGAGCCAATCAACACCACATTTGTTCAGCCAATTCAGAACACAATGATTAGATGTGAGATATGTGATGGTGACCACCCTAGCGATCATTTCACGTTCAACTATAATTCGAGGTGGCAAAATTATCAGGGACCTTCATACACAAAACCTATATATTTCACCGAATCTTATTCTCCATCTTATCCACCATCAACTTATGATCTTCATCAAGAACCAAAACCTTCAGAGGAAGATCTGGTGATTGACATGCTCAAATATTGGCTTAAGAAACAAGACGAAAAATTAGATACAATCTATCAGAGTTAAGTGGCAAATACAACAACTATACAGAGAATGACATCCAAATTTGATTTATCGGCAACTATACAGAGAATGACAGATCAATTAAGACAATTAATAGAAAACCAGAGCTACATACCTTACGGAACATTCTCAGATGACACAGACGAAGCCTTCGAGTACCAAACATTTATTGATGACACCTTAACAGAGGAGGAGGCTGAGACAAAGGTATCGGTTCAGGAGCTCGAACAAGCAGAATCTAAACTTGATCTAGATCATTCTTCGGTCAGTGAAGAGGAACAAGTAGTAGAGCTGTCTGTACCAACCACACCAACAAATGAGGATGAAACTCTACATCCTCAAAATGAAGATCTTGAGCATGCATTTCACAAATGACAAATGAAGAGCTAAACGAGGAGATCCTAAAATACATATGTGAAGAAAATGTGGAGAAAGATCCAAAACAAGGGGAAGAGCAAGTGTCTGACCACATTGAAAATCTCATGACACCAGAGGAACCATCACATCAGTGGGGAGTACACATTGAAGACACCGCCCAGAAGCTTGACAGAATGGCACTCCCATTCAAGGTCAAGCATTATACAAGACCACCTGATCATCTATCATTTTTGTCATAGACTACTAGAGCAACAAGTTTTAAAAAGGTGGCACGAGCATTGAGTTGAACAACATCATTTTGGCCACCTTACCGTTGGAAGAGACCATTCAAAAGTAACGCACATGGAATTGTCATCTCTCGGACGTCCAAAATCACACTAAAGCCTCCTTCAAGGATAATCTTCAGTCACGTCTGGCTAAAGACGTAAAATTTAGCGCTAGCAGGAAGGCAACCCATGTAAATTTTTATTTAATTGTTATTTTTATTGTTCGTATTTTATGTACACATGTTGTAGAATTTTTTTAATTTTTGTGTTATTTTTGCAGGGAAAAACACAGATGGAGCACTTAAAGCAGAGTAAGCCAGTAAAAATAATACTATCACGAAATAATGTTTGACAAAATTGCGAAGATAAAAAATCAATTCATTAGAGATGGCAGAGTAAAGAATCAACTCTTGAGACGCATCTTAGTGGATATGTTCGAAGGATTCACATTTTGCCAAAAATAAAATACGTCGCGACTTGGAAACCTCGTATATCGTGACGCGATGACCTAACACATGAACATCCCCCAATTTTAAAGTTGTGCATCGCAATGCGCATCACCTTGTGTCGCGACGCGTACGTGATTTCAGGCCTAAAAATAGCAGCCCATGCATCAGTCATCACAAATCTCTCCTGGCTTCTTCATCTTCTTCTTCATTTTCTTCAACCAAAACTCTCAAATCTACTCCCTCAACTCACCAAACACAAAACCCATCCACCAAAACACACTTCTAGCCTTCCATTTCATGTAAGCATTTTGGATTTGGGGAATAATTTTGCAAATCTTCAAGTGAGTATTTGAAATCTTTCTTATTTTATTTTATTATTTTTGTGAGATCTTTGATGCTGAGCGTGGTTGTTGAATTCGTAGTAATGGGGGAGAAGTTTTTGCGGTTGTGAAATAAATTATGAAGTGCTAGTTTAAGGTGATAATTGGAATTACTTGAAAATTATGGGAGACTTTGCCGAAATTTTCAAAAACTAAAAAAAATGGCCCCTAAGAGAACACGAACCTCAACGACTTCTGGATCAGATTACGATGCTTCTAAATTTTTATCGGCAACCGCTGAGAGTAGATATGAAAAGGGGATGGGACAAAAAGTCCCGATTATTGAGAGGGATTTTGATATAGTCCCCGGACAGTTCCCTCAAATTGATAGTATTATCGCCAACCGACACTAGCATAAGCTTTTCCAGCAGCCTACCCCAGACTATGAGTTTTACGCCAATGCTTACGAGAATCAGGCATACCAGATGATAATGAGAGGCCAACATGTGACTTTGATAGATCTACTATTAACCGGTATTATGAGTTGTCTGATATGAAAATAGATGAATACACTGAGCGATGGAGGATCTAGATATGACTCAGCTAACACAAACACTATGCATATCTAATGTTATTTGAGACATGAGCAGCAACGAGGAATATCTGAATGACTGTTTGTCTGAATATCTGTTAGATAATAATGAATTGACAAAGTGACAAGTTGAAATAATCGGTGGATGATGAATGACTCTGAATATCTGTTTCTGCCTACATTTATTTATGATGTGTTGTATGATGATTAAAAAAAGAATAAAAAGTGACCAAGTTTTTACTTAGTAATCGGACATCTTGCCTAGCCAGCAGTGACTATTCGCGTCAAACGGTACGACTTGAGTTAGTTAATAAATAAGTTTATACTCAATAACTGGACATCTTGCCTCAATAAGCAGTGATCGTTCACGTCAAACGGTAAAGCTTAAAAAAATCATACCTTACTTTACGCATATTGTAGTAGACAGAACAATTGTTAGATAGTCAGGGTGGTTTGACCCGTCAACTACTGAGAATTGAGACAAACTCACCTAGTTAATAACTTAGAATCAAAGCTGTTTGTATAATTATTCACACACACACTTAGAGTCTGATTTAGATATTTTGATCAAATGAAAGGATTTTATTTGTAGTATGCATTTTGAAGGTTCATTTAACATTGTTGCTAAACATTCTCTGAGGACATTGTATATATATAGCTATTATTTTCTTTTATTTTATTTCTTTCTTTTGTTTTTATGTGTGATTGCATGTGCATGTAATTGACGTTTGTGTGTATCTTTGTTGTAAGCCCTTACGAGACTTCAACTCGTCCACTAGGGATATATAGGGGTTTAAAGGCTTGTTGCAACGCTAATGCAACCGCGATCCCTACTAAAGTGGCTTAGATAAATTTAGTTTTAATTGTTTATTTTATTTTGTTTTGTTTGTTTTGCTCGAGGACTATCAAAATATTAGGTTTGGGGGTGTGATGAGCGAAAAATATATTAATATTTACTGATCATTTGACCTAATATTTTGTATGGCTTCTCGGGTTTTATTAACGTTTTGATGTGTTTTTATGTATTTTGCAGATAAATAAAGTTTCGAGATTCAATGGAATCAACTTGGGGCTAAAACGATGAAAAACGAACAAAATGGGCAAAATGGGAAATTTACTATTTACGCGTCGCGACGCGCACACTTCTCTGCATCGCGACGCGCCTCAATTATGCAGCTTGCCGACACGCATCATCATTTACGTCATCATTGCATCATCATTGTTCACGCGTCGTGACGCGCATGACCTTCTGCGTCACAATGCACCGACAAACGCGTGCCACGTGTCAACGTCTCAGCAAACCTCGTACACTTGTCATCAATCCACGCGCGTCGTGATGCGCAACCTTATCGACGTCGCGACACGCATCAATAATTCAGCTACCGACAGTCGCCATTTACTGTGCATGCGTCGAGTCGCGACGCAGACCGGATTTTTTAACTATAAATTGAGGCTGGTTTTATTTTCCAAATTCATACTTTCCTTAGCTTTCTTAATAAGGAACTGAAGATTGTATCATGTTTGTATATATTAATAGTAACGTATTTTTATTTTTAGTAGTAGTAATAATAGTTTGTTTATTTATCTTTCTTTTATGTTTTGTAGTTAATTTCTGCTGGGGGAAGGGTGAAACTTTTATTATGATAATTTAGATTAATCTTCCTTTAATTATAATATATAAATTATCTTAAAACCTGACTTAATTGGATACCACATTTATGGTCGGTTGTAGTTAATTAAATTAATTTTAACCTGACTTAATTGGATACCGTCTTTATGGTCGGTTGGAATTAATTAGCACATGACTTAATCAGGATACCGCCTATATGATCGGTTGGTAATATAATGCAAATTTATATATTATAATAAAGGAGATTTCTAGATTTGAAATAGTAAATGTGGATTCCTTAATCCCAGTATTTTATTTTTAATCTAGGGAAGTGCTGAAACACAATATTCACAAGTTTAATAATTGATTTTCTTTATATTATGTGTGATGTTTTGGCTTGTTTATTGAATCTTAAGCTTAATATTTCTTGTTGCCTGATCATTAATAAGATTGATGTGGTAAACTTAAAATGAACTTGGAAAATGTATTTTAGGTTTCAGCCTTAGATTCAATAGCTTATGATCTCACCTTAGAGATTTCCTTTTATGATAGGAATATACCTATCGGGCGTGGGTAGCCACAATTAGAACTTGACCTTAATGAATTTTGGTAACTTAGTTAATATATGAATATAGTTAATTGGGTTACTTTGGGTATTTTCATGTTCCAGGATTACAACTGATTTATTACACATGTATAAGAGAATCAATTCATCATTAGAATAATGTTGTGTGGAATCACAACCCTTAATATTTGTGTCTTTTGTTTATTTTCCTTTGTATTTTCTTTTGTGTTTTTATTTATTTATTTAGCAAATCTACATTCAACCAACAAATTAGCAATCATTCCCTTCTCACACTAATTAGATACCTGTAAATAAATAGAATCAATAATTAATAACAACAAAAGAAACTAAGTCCTCGTGGGATCGACATTTTTATACTACTTGAGCGATATGTGAACTTGCGTTACGTGTGTGATTTCACCGATCAGTATCAGTTTGGAAAGTGTCGTTAAGAGACCTATGAAAATTGATTGGGGCCCATGTCAGAGGTTGGGTGTGGGCCAAGGTATACTAAAAAAATGGATTAGAAATTCGAAACGATAAAGCAAAGAAAAAAACTTTTTATCTACATTTATTTTTAAGGAAAAAAATTAGGGGTGTGCAAACCTAACCCGATCAGCGAGTCAACCCGCAACCCGTCCAGATTAGGTGCGAGTTGGGTTAGGTTGGAAAATTAACTCAATCCATTTGGGTTGAAAATTCTCAACTCGCACAGGTTGCAGGTTGAATCGGGTTGAAATTTTTTTACCTGACCCAACCCGCTTATATTTATTAAGTATTATCTTTTTTTCTTTTTAACATATTTAACCCTAACAATAAGATTATGAAAGAAACAAATCAAAAACATATGATATTGGTCAAGCTGCTGATGTTTTAACATTGTATTTAGCGTGGTTAACTATTTATTAATTATGTATTTAGATTATGAACTTAGTGAAATTAATTATGTTTGATATTTTAACATTAATTCTACCTTGTTAATTTGTTATGTTGTCGTCTTCTTAGTATTTAAGTACATCCATTTATAAATTATTTTTAATATTTAATTTGAAAATATCTTGGTTGGGTTATATCTTATCTGAGGGTTGGGTCCAACCCGCACTATTTGCTGGTTGGCACGCTCCTCCGAAAAATCCAATTAGAGAACAGGAAAAACCCAACACTGAGAAAGAGAGAGCTCAGTCACAGTCATTGATCAACGATGACAACTCCAAAACTCGTTCAATCCTTCACCAAAACGCCCTTGACAAACCCTACTCCGATCTCCTACCAAGAGATCTCTACACAAATAGCAAAAACACTTTTCAACTCAGGCCTTGAACCCTTCAAAACGACACCATCATTGCTGTCAAATCTTAACTCTCATATTACACACCTTGTTTTGGCTGACACAAATCTACCCCCTCAATCTTGCTTGCAATTTTTCAACTTTCTCCGCCAAAACCCATCTCTATTTTCACACAGACCTAATCTTCAAGCCCATATAACCCTCATTAGCAGATTATATAACGCTCGCAAGTTTGCTGAAATGAAAAATGTATTGAATTATATTGTAACTGATGTTAATCTTCGGTGTTCGATTGTAAATTTAATTTCTTTGATTGAGAATGGTAGTGAGCAGCCTAAATTTGTTGAGAATTTATGTGATATGATGTTTAGAGTGTATGCTGATAATAAATTGTTTGAGGACGCTTTTGGGGTTTTTGATTATATGAAAAGAAGTGGGTTAAAAATTGATGAAAGGTCTTGCATGGTGTTATTGCTTGCTTTGAAGAGATGTAATAATATTGACTTGTGTTTCGATTTTTTCCGGAAAATGGTTGAGGCCAATGTGGAGATTACTGTTTATACCATGTCCGTTATTATTGATGGGCTGTGTAAGAGAGGAGATGTTAAAATGGCTAGAGATTTAATGGATGAAATGGTTGTTAAAGGGATTAAACCCAACCTTTATATTTATAATACGCTTTTAAATGGGTGTGTTAAAAGAAAGGATTTCGTGGGTGTCAATGAGGTGTTGAGCTTGATGCAGAGGGATCAACTGGCTTATAATGCAGTTACCATGTCCGTTATTATTGATGGGCTGTGTAAGAGAGGAGATGTTAAAATGGCTAGAGATTTAATGGATGAATTGGTTGTTAAAGGGATTAAACCCAACCGTTATATTTATAATACGATTTTAAATGGGTGTGTTAAAAGAAAAGATTTCGTGGGTGTCAATGAGATGCTGAGCTTGATGCAGAGGGATCAAGTGGCTTATAATGCAGTTACATACACGCTTTTGATTGAATGGTATGGGAATTCAGGCAAGATGGTTGAAGTTGAGAAGTTGTTTGGTGAAATGCGTGAGAGAGGGTTAGAAGCAGATGTTCATGTGTATACTACGATTATTAGTTGGAATTGTAGAGTAGGAAATTTGAGAAGAGCATTCGCTCTATTTGATGAGTTTACTGAGAGAAGCATTACTCTGAATTCTCATATTTATGGGGCTTTGATTTCTGGTATTTGCAAGGCTGGGCAGATGGGGGCAGCTGAAATGTTGGTTCAAGACATGCAAAGACAAGGGATTGATGTGAATGAAGTGATATTCAATACTCTTATGAATGGGTACTGTAAGAAGGGTATGATAGATGAAGCTTTAAAGGTGTTCGCGCTCATGGAAAAGAAAGGTTTTGAGTCTGGTCCTGTTGTTTATAATACAATTGCCAGCGGGCTGTGTAAATTGCAACGATTCGGAAAAGCAAAGGAGTGGTTGTTCACTATGATAGAAAGGGGTCTCCCTCTAGATACGGTGAGCTTCACTACTTTGATTGACATATGTTGCAAGGAAGGGAACCTAGAGGAGGCAAAATGGGTATTCGAAGATATGAAGATCAAGGGAGTGAGACCTAATTCTTATACTTACAACACTTTGATTCATGGTTACACCAAGAAAGGGAATATGAAGGAAGTTTATAGCCTAAAAAGTAAGTTGGAAGCCAATGGGATGATTCCAGATGTGTACACATACACATTACTTATACATGGTGAATGTGTATTTGGAAAGCTAAATGAGGCAGTAAAACTGTTTAATGAAATGATTCAAAAGGCTTTAGTTCCAAATGCAGTCACTTACACAGCCATGATCTCAGGTCTGTTTAAGGAGGGGAGAACAGATGAAGCTTTTAAATTGTACGATGAAATGATCGCGTCTGACCTTACACCTGATCACAAATTGTGTTCTTTACTTGCTAGCCTTCATACTGCAAGATCTTAGCTCTAAAGGTTCTTAAAAACGAAAAGAACTAACTTATTGTATGTGTGATATGGTAAGAATGTCTTTGAGCTATATCTAAAAGAACTAAGTAAAGTCTTTTCTTATTAGGTGTGCTCGGCTATATAGACCTTTTAATGTGATTGTACTATGTCCAGATTATTATTTCATTAATCTCAATAAAATCAAAATTAATTTTTTTGGTATGATCTTTGTTTATGTCAATTAAGATCTTTCCTCATTTCACTTGACACGACAACATCATTTGGATTTGGTGAAGGCTCAAAATAAGATATTTTTACATAGAAATTCCATAAAAATATAGATGCAAAGAAGCTAATTCTTCACTGAAACACATGCAAGGCTAAAATAGATGACGTAAAAGGTAATTCAATTACATATTATTTATATATTCCTCTGCCTTAGAACATTGTTAAATGATCTTTCAGACAGTGATTTTGGATTTCCATCTGCCAAATCTTAGCCTTATTATACGCCTTTCTTTTGGATTGAGAATGCTCACAAGGTTGCGAATATGCTGCCTCATCAATTGCTTCTGCACATTAATGTCGGGGATCTCAACCCGAGTGTCTACAGAAATCTCCTGCAAGTGTAACAAAATAAATGTATAATTCTCTACATATTACAAGAATTTTTATAATGCTCGTATTTATTTTCACCAGACAAAGTTAGGAGGATTGATTCGATTGAAATGTAAGTTACTCTTGGGATTTAACAATGATATTATAGGATCAGTAATTGGCAAGTATTCCTTAATAGCCAGAATAAGTTGCAACATAAACCGTTGTCTGTCTTTAATCAATTTATGAAAACAATATCCATTTATTTATGAAATTCTTGCCACACAAAGTGGCTATAACTGGGTTATTAAACACCACAGAACCATTTGCAACAGATATGTGCCATCCTGTATTCAATATGTAGATTAACCATGTTCAGATCATCAGATTCCCAAATTTTCTCACAAATTAATTGTACAAAACAGGCAATAGAAACATGAGACTTTACAATTAAGTAAAGAAGACATAATAAAACATTATTTTGAGTTGGTCAATATACTCCAGATTCTCCTATGCATCCCATACGACTTCCATGATCAAAAACAAGTACAATTAGGTAATACCAGATAATAACAAAAGAAACATTCTTCCATGATCATAAACGAGTACATTTAGGTAATACCACAATACCTGAAAGTGGTACCTTGGTCTGCAAGAGAGTGGCATTCCTGTCATGAACATCAACCTTTCCAGCTTCTCAACAGTAATTCCAAACGTTTTGCCAAGTCTTCTTTCTTTGGAGAATGATTTCCTTCTTGAATACGTAATCTCTTTGTTTCCAGTACCTTGCTCACAAGGGTATACATTTTCTCCTGCAAATATTAAATAAATTCCATCACAGGGATATTAATTAAATGTTATGTTATTATTATGTTTTTTTCACAATTATCTAGACATGTTTCTGTATGAAATATTAACCGCGAAGTTGTTTGAGAAGAGAACTTACATTTTATAAATGCCAAATCAAACAAAACCAAACAATAACATTCCATTTCTATCCCAGTATTCTACTTGCAATTTAAAAAAAAAAAAATTTAAAAGAGTAGATGACGGATCAAGAACAACAATTTGATCCTTTGGTTTGCTAAAAGTTTGTTGTAAATTCTTAAATTTTCAAATATAATAGTTTGGATGGAGGAGAGACATGTCCCTTGGATGGTACCCCATAAAGACATGTCCTCCAATTGTGTGTAACATGGTCCTATGCTCCAAGGGGTGCATAGGAGGGGTATAACCCTTTGGAGGGTTGCACCCCAATCCAAAGGGTGCCCTTGAGGCACCATTCCATGCTTATAAAATGAAGCCTTTATGTTCCTTTGTAAAGATCTGATACCATCCGAATTAAAACAAAAAGAATAGAGTCTCATATTGTTTCTTGAGTTTGAGAGAGTACCACCATATTCCAAGTTCGAGATCTTGTTAAGGAGTGCCCATTGAACAAGAGGAATCCGGGTTATCCTGGGAGAACATTAGCCACAAAAGCCGTAGAGCACCGATACGGGGCTGATAAGTTCTTAAGGACAGATAAACTTCTCGATCCGGACCACTGCATTCGTCATTTTAATAAGGTTTTTCTTATTTTCAAGTTTTAGGATTTTCTAGGGTTTTGCATTTGATTTTATGGATTTGATTGATGATAACATGTTAATTTCCTGTTTAATGACACTATATAACCAACAATCTTAAGAACTTATCATTTAGTGTTGTTAGATAGTAAATCGCATGCGTAGTTAAGAAAATTTCTGGAAAAATACAGTATGTGCATGAAAAATATGTAGGGCATTCGAACGCCCGATGACGCGAAGGCAAAAATCTGAAAATTCATAAGAACGTTCGAACGCGTCTTCAAACGCAACTCGAACGCAAGCCTTCTGCCTAAGAACGTTCGAACGCGTCTTTAAACGCAAATCGAACGCAGACCTTCTGACTTAGTTCATTCAAACGCGTCCTAAACGCAACTCGAACACAAACTCTCTGGAATTATTATGTTCAAACGCGTTCTCGAACACTATACAAATGTGAACTCTCTGGAAACATTTCGTTCGAACGCGTTATCAAACGCTACACGAACGTGAACTCTCTAGAACACTTCGTTCGAACGCGTTCTCGAACGCAACACGAACGTACACACACTGGACAATCTCATTCGAACGTAGATACGAATGCGACACTAACGAATTAGTCATGGAATTGTTATAAACTGCAAAGACTTAAATTAATTCAAGTATTGATAATATTAACTTAGTAAGTCATATAGTGAATCACAATAATCTTGGTAGTATAGATTTAAGTTATTATTAGGTTGTTCAATTATCACAAGCATACACATAGTGATAAAGTTGAAAACTAATTGTATGTTGCATACTTGGTTGAGAATTTAAAGTATAATTATACACAAGTAATTCCATCCAATCTTGTTTGACACATACACATATATCTACACATATCGTATATTGTATTGTGACATTTAGAAGTGAAATACTGAGTTTGAATTGCTAAGAGGTTCTGTTGAGAAAGTGGTTAAAGGATATTCTGTCAAAAAGGCGATAAGAGCCTAAGTGGTCAGGGACTTAAGTGGTTACTCCGGACCCCCCTCGTCCTCTAGGAATATTCCTTTATCTACTTTTCATAAGAAATCTTGGTTGGAAATTCAAGGACTTGTGTTTATTGGTACTACTGTCCAATAGAACAACAAATGGATATTTGGTGGTATATCACTTGAAACAAGATCATTTGTTGATCGTTGTGCAATTTGTCTTTTGTAGACTTATTGACCCCTGTTTGTTTTCCAGTTACATATGGCTAGCGGAAACATCGCAGTACCGGTCTCTCATGGAGAAAAACCGGAGAAGTTTGATGGGGCAAACTTTAAACAGTGGCAGAGCAAAATGCTGTTCTACCTGACAACTCTCCAGTTGGCTAACTTCCTTAAAGATCCTCCGGGTCCTGTGGAGGGTGAATCGGAAATAGCCAAGGAACTGCGAGAACAGACATGGTCGTCTGGAGACTTCCTGTGCAAGAACTACCTTTTGGGTGGTCTTGACAATACCCTGTACAATGTGTATCAAGGCATGACTTCTGCGAATGTTCTCTGGGAATCTCTCGAGAATAAATACAAAAACGATGATGTTGGACAAAAGAAATATGTCGTGGGTAGGTTCCTGGACTACAAGATGATAGATTCAAGGACGGTGATGTCTCAGTTGGGTGAACTGCAATTGATCATTCATGAAATACTGGATGAAGGTATGGAACTCTGTGAGATGTTTCAAGTTGCCACCATGTTTGAAAAGTTGCCTCCATCATGGAAGGACTTCAGGCGCTATTTGAAACACAAAAAGAAGCAGATGAGCCTTGAAAACCTTGGAGTTCGATTGAGAATCGAAGAGGATAATAGGAAGTCCGAGAAGGCCAGATACAAGACTATGGAGTCTAAGGCCAAAATCGTCGAGGGTGTAAAAGGTAGCAAGAAGAGAAAGAACAGTGGAGCTGATTCTTCCCAAGCGAACAAGAAGTTCAAGCTGAAGTGCTACAATTGTGGAAAAAGCGGTTATATGTCAAAGGACTTCAGAAACAATAAGTCTCATGACAAGGGCAAGAAAAAGAAAAATGAGGCCCATGTCACTGAAGATGAGCAGCTGACTGATGAGATCTCAGAGATGAACCTATTAGCAGTGGTAACTGAAGCCAACTTGGTTGGGAATCCGAGAGAATGGTGGGTAGACATTGGGGCTACTCGTCATATCTGTACAGATATGAAGATGTTTTCCTTGTATCAGAAGGTCGATGGCGGCGATCATCTGACAATGGAAAACTCGTGTACCTCTAGAGTGGTTGGACAAGGCACAGTGGTTCTGAAGATGACATCCGGAAAGGAGTTTACATTGAAGAATGTATTACATGTTCCAGATATTCGGAAGAACTTGGTCTCGGGCTCCCTCCTTAGCAAGGCTGGTTTTAAGCTTGTGTTTATTTCTGACAAGTTTGTAATGACTAAGAATGATGTATATGTAGGAAAAGGATACCTCACGGAGGGCCTTTCCAAACTCAATGTAATGACTTCAATCGTGTTATTAATAAAGATGTAACTTCTGCTTATATTATTAAGTCACAGAATGTATGGCATGGGAGGTTAGGATATGTTAATTATGATACAATGCGTAAATTGATTAACATGGACCTTATACCTAAATTTGCAATTGATAGCCAACATAAGTGTGAGGCTTGTGTTGAAGCAAAAATGCATAGAACATCATTTCATTCCATAGAATGCAGTTCTGAACCATTAGAACTTATACACACTGACGTGTGTGATATGAATATTGTGCAAACAAGAGGCGGTAAAAATTACTTCTTTTATCGATAATAGCACAAGATTCTGTTATGTGTATTTGCTGAGGAGCAAAGATGAAGCTATTGATAGCTTTGTACACTATAAGAACGAAGTTGAGAATCAACTTGGCAAGAAAATCAAAAGAATCAGAAGTGATAGAGGTGGTGAATATGTTTCACCATTCAGTGAATATTGTTCTGTGCAAGAAATTATTCACGAAACCACTGCTCCTTATTCTCCTCAACAAAACGGGATTGCTGAGCGTAAAAATCGAACGTTGAAGAAATTGATGAATGCCATGTTGACAAGTTCTGGTTTACCCCAGAACTTATGGGGGAAGCCTTGCTTTCCGTGAACTACGTTCTAAACAAACTTCCTCACAGAAGATTGGACAAGACACCATATGAGTTGTGGAAAGGTCACGTACCTTCCTACAAATACCTAAAAGTGGGGGGTGTCTTGCCAAAGTAATGGTTCCTCAACCGAAGAAGGTTAGAATAGGACCCAAAACTGTTGATTGTATATTCATTGGATATGCTCTCAATAGTAGTGCGTATCGATTCTTGGTACACAAGTCTGAGATTTCTGACATCAATCCAAATATGATAATTGAGTCAAGGAATGCGACATTTTTTAGGAGACGTTTCCTTGAAAGGAAAAACGAAGAAAATAGTCTCTCAAAAGAACGATTGATACTGTCAAAGACAGTGATCAGGTTGTCCAAGAATCAGATCAACGTGCAAACTTTGAGACAATCGAACCTAGACGTGGCAAAAGAGCTAGAACGTCTAAGTCATCTGGTCCCGATTTTCTGAGATACTTGTTCGAAAATGAGCCTCAAAACTATAAAGAAGCTATGTCTTCTCTGGAGGCACCTCTGTGGAAAGAAGCTATTAATAGTGAGATTGATTCAGTCCTACAGAACCATACTTGTATGGGCTACATTACGAGAGATATCCTATTGTTCTAGAGGGATACAACGATACTAACTGGATATCTGATATAGTAGACTCCAAATCAACAAGTGGATTTGTTTTCACACATGGTAATGTAGCCGTGTCATGGAAATCCTCGAGGCAAACATGTATTGCCCGGTCTACTATGGAATCAGAGTTCATAGCCTTAGATAAAACAACGGAAGAAGCAGAATGGCTTAGAAACTTCCTAGAGGATATTTCTAGTTGGCCCAAATCGGTGCCAGCGATTAGCATACATTGTGATAGCCAATCGGCTATTGGGAGAGACCAAAATACAATGTATAATGGTAAGTCTCGACACATACGTCAGAGACATAATACCATACGTCAACTACTTTCAAGTGGCATAATATCGATCGATTATATTAAGTCGAAGGAAAACCTAGTGGATCCACTAACTAAAGGTTTACCTCGAGAGCAAGTTGAGAAGTCATTGAGGGGAATGGGCTTGAAGCCTATAATCTAAGAATTTTCACTGTGGAAACCCAACCTAGCTGAGTGGAGATCCCAAGATCTAGGTTCAAAGGGACAACAGAACTTTGTGCAATTCATAACAAGAACTGAAGAGTTTTGTACAATTTCCCATTATGATAATGACGCAGAATGCTGTTTGTCAAGGTTAGGATAAGCTAAGGCTTTTAATGATCACTATATTAGGAGATGAGTCCTAATGGGGGTAAAGGCATATTACCTCTTCATAGTATATCACATATTTCAAGTAAGAATTGAGGCTGCTTCCATGGGAACTTTTAAAGGCGGGTTACCCTAAAGTACTTGATGAATCCAGGACCGTTGTTCAGGGCCGAAATGAACACAACCGTAGAACGAGAAATGGTCGAAGTAAAGCTGTGTGTTGGCAATTATCCTGGTTTACACCAACGGCAAAACAGTTCAAGACTATGGGTCACTGGTTTGCCAATTAATTCTGATTGTCAATCACTATGAAAGGTTCAAGGCGAAAGCTACCTATTCCGATGCAGCTTTAGTTCACGAAAACTATCTCAAGTGTCTGTATGAATATTTGAAGAATTGTGGGAGAATGTTGTAAATTATTCAAATCTAAAAATATAATAGTTTAGATGGAGGAGGGATATGTCCCTCTGATGGTACCCTATAAGGACATGTCCTCCAATTGTGTGTAACATGGTCCTATGCTCCAATGGGTGCATATGAGGGGTATAACCCTTTGGAGGGTTGCACCCCAATCCAAAGGGTGCCATTGAGGCACCATTCCATGCTTATAAAATGAAGCCTTTATGTTCATTTGTAAAGATCTGATACCATCCGAATTAAAACAAAAAGAATAGAGTCTCATATTGTTTCTTGAGTCTGAGAGAGTACCACCATATTCCAAGTTCGAGATCTTGTTAAGGAGTGCCCATTGAACAAGAGGAATTGGGTTATCCTGGGAGAACATTAGCCACAAAAGCCGTAGAGCACCGAGACGGGGCTGATAAGTTCTTAAGGACAGAGAAACTTCTCGATCCGGACCACTGCATTCGTCATTTTAATAAGGTTTTTCTTATTTTCAAGTTTTAGGATTTTCTAGGGTTTTGCATTTGATTTTCTGGATTTGATTGATGATAGCATGTTAATTTCCTGTTTAATGACACTATATAACCAACAATGTTCAATATAACGGTAACCACAACTTCGGGGCAAACAGCAAGCATGAGACATGATTGAATTCCATTGTTTGTGCAGCATTCAAAAAAGTGTGGTTCATATAAAAAAAATAACTAAAGATGTTAATAAGGTAGCAAGAAACTGTTAAGTCTGAACTTGAAGACCCCTATATCACATCAACCCAACTCTTTCAAACACTGACAAGATCAAACCAAAAGAAGTTGAATCTTACTGACCAAACTGAGATTAAATCTTACTCTTCTCCTTCTCTAATCGTTTTAAATCCTGCTACATATTCCATGAATAAGACCCTTAAGAAGTTGCTCATTTTAAAACTATAAATAAAATAGATTGAAATGCATCTGTATTTGAGCAATCAATTCAGACTCTTCTTCAGCTGTCAAAAGTAGTCATGTTTTAGGACCCCACAAAAACAATCGGAGAGGATCATTATGATCAAACTCTTCACTTGACTTTTTCTGCACAGCAACCTTTTCTAGTAGCATACGTTTCATGAACCGTTACTTGTGGTTTAGAAACCCCTCTTTTCTTTGACTGTCTTTCCAAAAATCGGGTTCACATTATTGTGATTCTCTGATCACTGAAGAGTGTTTATGAGGAAAAAATCGAATTCTATTACTACAAGAATAGAATTTACTAGTGTTTAAACTCTACCAAAAAACCCCACTCTCTTTATACTCTCTAAGCTTTCTTTACATAAAGTTTAATTGTTTGGATAATATAAGGTTTCAACTGAGCTCTCTATTTATAGTAAAACTCAAGCTCACTATTACAACCACCTAAAGCAAACTTGAAGTTTTGTTTCATAAGTCAATAAGGAAGATTTCTCCTTCGAAGCCGACTGTAGGCAATGTATTTTGCATATAAGTCCCGATGATGAGTCTTATATGGAGGCACTACCCGATAAGTTGCGGAAGTCGCGGGAAATGGATGTCGGAAGGGAAAATTTAGAAATCAATACCTTGTTGGACTTAATTCGTTTGCTTAGCTTCGGGTTCGCTCGTTGGATCTCTGTTTTAAAATTCATCCTTAGCCCACACACCACCAACCCACACGCCCAAGCCCACCAAAAAAGACCAAGCCACACGCCCAAGCCTCCAAGCCTAGTCCAAAATAATTAAACACATGTTAAAATCTAAATAAATCACCTTCCCAAATTAAATAAATCAAATCAAATCACATGCCTAAACTAAATAAATCAAATCAAATCTCATAAATCCATTTCCTAAACTAAAAAAAATCACATTCCTAATTCAATGGATCTTTTCCTTGTAGTACACTAATTAAAAGATATTCACATAATTGTATGATTTCTTTCCCACCCAAATAAGGACAACCCTAACCTTTTTTATAAAAAGGAGCACAAACCAAACCCTTCACCCCTGGACCTAGAGCTCATTCACGGCACTAACAAAAAAACCTAGACTCTCTCTTCATGCCTAACCGTCTCTCTCCCATCTCCCTATAAACACAATGACAAAACCCTTAGCCTAGCAAACTGTTAGTCACAAGCAGCCCACGTGAAGGCCACAAACCCTAAACCAATAAACAAATAACAGCCCTAACCTTCTTTCAACGTAAAACCGACTCATGCCAAGACCACACAAAGCCACCTAGCATCCT